>JAIFZK010000007.1:9415000-9440000 GCA_027481765.1 Tenualosa thibaudeaui
ATAAGCCTTTAGCGACAGACATTATCAAACAGTAACCAACAGGTGGTAGGTATATCTAAAAACCATCCCACCAGTCTCATCAGCACAGAAGGCGTGTATGGTGCACTGAGCCCAAACAGACAGTGGCCCAAGGCAGCCATTGGAGGGGCCTATGAAGCTGTGTAGGGCATCTCAATGAAAGATTTTGTGAGCTTTGTGAAACTGAGGCAAACAAGAGGACCATTCTCTCTCTCTATTCTCTTTTCTCATTCTTTCTTTTTTTTCTCCCTCTCTCTTATTCCTCTCAGTCAGTATCTGTTCTCTTTCCACATTTCTCATGGCCACCATTTATGCTGTAGTTTGTTAATGTTTTAAATGTGTTAAAGTCATTCTAAAGGTATTGGAATCACAATATTGCTTTGGTATACTATGTGTAAAATGATTGGAGATGTCTAAGTCTCTTAAAGAATCATTTATGAAAAACAAAGGAAAAAAAAATATATTTCTGTTGTAGTTGTAATATTTTTGTGGTTGTGTGTATAAATGTAATCAATATGAGTGAATGCATGTACATCAGGATGGCTTGGCTCTGTCTCTGCATTTCCTCCCAGGGGAAGTGGCTGCTGTTTGAACTGCTCCCCTCATGAAAGGACAGAGTTCGTGCTTTCATCCTTCAGTGAGCTAGGGAAACTGTTTGATTCAGAGGTGTGCTCTGTGAAGTCAGGGGCTACTTGCCCACTCATGTGTTGATGCTCTGGGCCACCTCTGTGACAATACGATCACCATAGCGATGACAGTTGAATGATGCTACGGAGGTGGGCACGTCTCCCTGGTGATGCACTTGCCGCCTCCCCGGCTCAGTGCAAGATTTTGAAATGCTTTCAGTTTCTGCTGAATCATTTAGTACCATATAGTTCACATCAAGAGAAACTGAATATACCCCCTCATACAAAACAGAGTAAAATATGAGCACAATGTTGAAGAGTTTTGAGCTCTTCAATATTTCTGCAGCTCAGAAGCTATTTGTCCAAGATGAGAAAAGAAAAAAAGTACGACTTGCTTTCTTTTTGCTAATAATACATTTATTGTCATATATTATGAAGAAAGGGCAGATTGACACTGGCAGTGGATGTTGGTTTTAGTGTTCATCTGCCATGAGTCTAAAAACAGTGGAATATAAACCTCATAGCAGTAACAGTGACATCTTAGCCAAAATCAGCAGTTTCTCTCCCAACAGAAATACTCTGTTCTGGGATTCCACAGGTGGATTCCACTTCAACAATACAGATTGTTAAAGTATCCATATAATCGTCTCTGTAATCACTTTATTGTGACCATATGCCACATCTGTCTTCTGCTTTGTGCATCACCATTTAAAACTGTTGTCACTCTGCATGTGTTAGTGGTCAGTCAGAATATAGCAATGATTCAAATGTCAGCTGCATGAATGACACATCCATCACAATGCTGAGATGATCATGCCTGCAATGTCTTGTTTCTCTCTCTCTCCGTGTTAGAAAACACACACACACACGCACATACGCACACACACAATCGCCTACCCACACGCACACACGCAGATCTAGCATAATTTTGAGATCAGAAGAAACAAATGTCATTCACATTTCCAGGGCAACTAAAGAACAAATATCAGCAAACACTTTTAACACTTTGGACTCGCTGCAAAATTAGCACATTAAAGAAATTGACATGACAACACTTTTTTTCTGAATGAATCACATACTTCATAACCAAATGAACAACAATTCATTGTTTCAAAACATTATATGTTAGTAAATCAGCTTATGCTAACCACCATGCAAATGAGAACTACAAGTACATCACTGATTTATGTCTAGCTCCTAATTTAGTCATTCATTTAATATGTCAATACGTCATTGAGATGACTAAGGCATGGTAGGACACCACACTCTTCAGAAATGAGATGACAGCACTGGATTTGATTGAAATATACAAAAACACAACAAACAAACAAATAACCAATACAGTTTCCTCTGTTGAAGAAACTCAGTTACCTCAGTAATCTCTCTTGATGAAACTTTGAAACATGGCACTTTTCACCATGTGTGACATTTTAGACAAGCCACATCTTTGTGCTGATTGTACTGACATTTTTATTCAGATTGCCACAAGTTTGAGTTATTTATTTCTTTTTAAAAAAATATTTTTTTTGTCTGCACCGTGGAGAGATTAGTGTGATTAGAGTGATAAAATATTCAGCACAAACCAGTAATGTTCTTTGACTCCATAACAAATGAGTGACAGTTGGGTGACTTGGCCAAGACAGCTACTAGAAGGCAATAATCTTCTGTGTGTGCATGTGTGTGTGTGTGTGTGTGTGTGTGTATGTGTGTGTGAGAGAGAGAGAGAGAGAGAGAGGGAGAGAGAGAGATGGAAATAAGTTCTGAAGACACAAAGAGCGTAGCTCCATATTTCCAGAGCTACGTTCCCTTGCTGAACCCTCGTTTAATGGAGTTTTCAGACACACACCCCTGCTCACAAGGACATCTGTGCTCCTTTGCAAAGAAAGACTTTAAATAAATAAAATGCAAGACATGACTACGCGCCTGATCAGTGGAGTGGCAAATCGGTTGACTGGGAGGAAATGACCTCCGGTGAAGGATGAAAGCATCCCACTCGATCAGATAGGCAGTCAACACTTTAGGCAGTCACTGAAGAGAAATCAGCCAACGGACGGATTGAACAAGTTAAGCCTTGTCTCAACTACTCTGAGGCACAGATCAAAATGACACACACACACGCACGCACGCCCACACACCCATACCCACACCCACACATACACATACACGTACACACATACACACACACACAGATTTTCTGGGGTCCCTTAAGGCTTTCAAACACAATCTCATCTTTTGCAATCATTTTTTGAGCCTTTTGTTGGATGCTGTGTAGAACTCTCAAAAAAAAAAAAAAATATTCCAGAATATTCTTCCATGGAAACAACACATGAGGTCCTAGATCCCACTCAGCAATAAGGAGTGTAGAGATATACCCTACATCATTTATAGATAACAAAAACTGGAATCTGACTGTAGGATGTGATACGAAATGTCTGGCACAGAAGCAACTGGGGTAGTGGATATGCATATAGTATGTGACAGCAGGTTTTAAGTGCAAGAGAGAGACAGAGAGAGAGAGAGAGAGAGAGAGAGAGAGAGAGAGAGCATGATCATGTTCAGTCTGGCACAGTTGTGATGCTTGTGCCTTAGCAGTAACTATACACTTATAGTATATACAACATAAACTCTGTCTGACATAACATGACACATCTTCTTGCCCATGTATAGAACACTTTGCACGGTTCATGTGACTCAGCACCCTCATAAGAAAAGACCTGTCTGGATATAAGCGCTCGTGCTGACTGAGTCCTGTTCATAGTGAGTTCTGGCTGGCCCCTCTTTGGCTAGTGCTGTTCATGTCATAACAGAGTCCTTCCAGATGGTTCCACTTCAGCTCTTCAAAGGTTAACAGAACCACTGTATCCTGATTCAGGTATACAGAGCGTATAGAGCTCTGAGGTTCAATCTTATGTCTTATCCTAAAAGAGGGGTGTTAAAAAAAGCCCCAACTCTCAGTGTTGGGGGGGGGGGGGGGTTGTGGGTGTCATACAACATGATGACCAGCAGAGGGAACTGTCGGGCAGTGTTTGAAGCAAGAGAGCCGCAGTCCAAAGCCTTTCCTCTCCTCAAGAGTCCTCTCCTCTCTGGTCTTTGTCAGTGTGTCTGTAGCCATAGCTGGGGCTCACAGCTGGTCACTCTCGTCAGTGGAGGGGCAGCCAGTCCTGTGGGGGGGCTCTTGGGGAGCAGCGGAGTGGAGGGGCTCATAGCTGGGCAGCTCTCTGTCGGCAGGTACGTCCCCATCCGGAGGGTAGGGGGGAGGGGGCAAGTCAAACCACGGAGGCCTACTGTACACACGCACACACACACACACACACACACACACAAGGTTAACACTAGTACCGATGTCCTTCATCACACACACACACTCACACACATGTATGTACTCATTCAGATGCATAGACACACACACACACACACACACAGAGAACAAAAAAGAGAGCCAAGGAAACTATTAAACTATTAAAGGGGGGGGGGGTGAGAGGAGAAATGTTTACGCTCTTATAAATGTATAATCAATATTTAAGAGCGTTTGCTATTATGAGTCAGCATGATTTGTTATGTTTGTTCATAAATCTATGCACATAAATGTTTGCTAATGAATACAGGCAGACATTAATGCCAGGATGACTTTATTATGATTCTAATCATAGCAGTTAGTTTGTCTGAGCCAAGAAAAAAAAGCCCTCTGGCAACAAACACTAAACTTAATAGCCCTCGTCAAAGCTGAGGTGCATGTGAGGTGTAGGTGTGTGGTGTGTGTGTGTGTGTGTGTGTGTGTGTGTGTGGCACACACACCAGGTCTTACATGTTCCTCTGTACTCAATGTGTGTGATTGAAAGCCTGCAAAATGATTTGTGAGCATATGTTTATATTCCCATGCATATGTTTCTGCTAATGTGCATTTGAATGCTTGTTTTCAAAAGCCAGTGCTTTTGTGCTTAGTCCAGCTCTGCTTCAATTGTGTCACATGCATGCTCTGAAGGATATACCAAGTGTGAGTCTATATTTATGTGTGTGTGTGCGCACCTGGTGAACATCTGTGTGAATGTAGATGTATAGACTATGTATAAATAATGTATGGCATGTGATTTCAAACACATGTGCTTGCATGTATCGTTGAGCGTGTGTGTGTGTGTGTGTGTGTATCTCTTACCTGGAGTCAAGCACAGCCTGTGAGTAGGAGGGGGGCGCGTGTGAAGGTGGGTAGAGGGCGCTAGTGAGCAGCTGGAGCCCTGGCGGTGAGGAGACTGTGCTAGCGGCAAGGGCGTGTCCTGGGGTGGCAGCGCCCACACCGTGGTGATGGTGAGCGTGCCCCCGCTCCACGATGAGCAGACGGGAGAGCAGCAGGGGCTGGTGGTGCGGGCCGCCTCGGGCCCCGACGCGGGCCACCCGTGGCAGCAGCACGCTGCGCTTGCGCTGGTGGTGCAGCACCAGGGCCAACAGCGCTACCACGAGGACGAAGATGACGGCGCTGCAGATAACCGCGTAGGTGATGCTCGGGTAGTACCGCAGCCGGTAGTCCAGCGTCACCACATCCTCCCCCGGGGCCTCTGCACACACAAATACAGCAGCTCTTAAACATAACACAAACACACTTGCATTATATGCAGATAATATACACATAAAAACACAAGATTGCACATATCCAAAAATAGCATTATGCATCATCTCTCTCTTAAATTCAAATTCAAATTCAAATTCACACTGAATTCAAATTCAAAGGAGCTTTATTAGCATGACTATTTAGATAAAGTATTGCCAAAGCAATGACATACAAAAAGTAACAATACAAATAACAAAAGTATGGTGACAAAATAAAGTCTCTCTCTCTCTCTCTCACACACACACACACACAAATACACGTGCAAGATAATAACCATAACATGTAGACTAAACATACTGTATCACAATAATATCCAACATCACATGATCCAAACATGGTGAGCACATGCTTAAACAGAAAGGTAAACACACAAGTTTCGTGGAATTGTATTTGTTTACACTCCTTCTTACTTTCTTTCCCTCCCTCTGTGACTCTTGTTCCAGAAACATTACATAAGACGTTTTGACAAAACAAATTCTCCACGTCAACAACAGCCCAAGTCTCCAAGACGGAAAACCACAGCTTAGAATATTACCAAATGACAAACACTCCACGTTTGACTCTGTTGTTGTTATGAGTACCCGTGCGTAACACGTCCCTGGAGAAAAAACGACTAATAACATTCCATAAAACAGGGAGAGCAGGGAGAGCGCAAACAACCCTGTCAAGCACTCTAACCGCCACACTCCTCTTCCTGCTCCTCAGTGTTACAGCGAGTCTGTCAAACATCCCAGCGTTCTGGCCCAGACAGTGCATAAACACCAGGGGAGCCTCCCTCGCACTGAGTGCTCACAGCTGGTCCCCAGCGCCAGACAGCCATGCAGCAGCTAGCCAACCAGGAAGGCAAGACATCAGGCAGGCGGGCAGGCCATTAGAAGGGCCCCTGAGGCCACTTCCTGTTTAGGGTCAGAGGTCAACAAAGCAAGCGGCCCTCTGGAGTCCTTTTTTTTTCCTTGGAGATGTTCTCTCTCCCTTAAGGTTGTGTGGAGAGTAGAGTGTGTCATGCAGACTGGTGACCGGGGACACTTGAGGGGGATGAGATAGGGGTGAGCACAGATGAAGTAGGGAAAGGCCTGGGGCCATGATGGAGCACATGTTAAGCGATAATATGTAACTGCTATCTGGGGGAAGAGACACTAAGAAAGAGTGAGAGAGAGGGAGAGGGAGAGAGAGAGAGATAGAGAGAGACAGAGAGAATAGTGTATAGGTTAGGTCTCGTGCTTATTTGTCTGACTGCTTAACTCTCTCAGTGGTCTACTGCTCTCCTTCCTTCACAGGCCCCAGAGCAGTGAGGGCACTCACTCATGACTCACAGAGCCAGCAATCACACTGGGCTTCATTAGCAAAATATACTGCAGCATGTGAGTGCACCACTCTCGCATTGTGCTAAGGGAGAGTCACATGAGTGTTAGCACTTCAAACACACACACACACACACACAAACACACACACACACACACACTCACTCACTCACTCTTTCCTAGCTCATAAAACACACACCAGCAGAATCAGGGCAGTGCAGGTCATCACCACATCTGCCTGCTGTTGAGCTCCACCAATTTAATCATCTCTGAGTGCTGCAACCACACCCAGAACACACACACACACACACACACACACACACACAGAAAGAGAAAGAGAGAGAGAGATCATTCTCTTTCTGTCTTCCTCCTCTTCCTCCTCCGCTCTCTTTGCTACTGCCTGTCTCAGTATGGAGTTAATGTAGTGCCAAACAACTAACTTGAGGCTCCACATGTGAGCTATGTGATGAGTTACTGCAGTACTCTGCTCAACACTAACATCATCATCTGATGATATGTACTCACACACACACACACACACACACAGCTAATGACACACACAAGCACACACACACACACCACATTAGAGATGGAATAGGGGGAAAGTACAGCTCAGCTCAGTGGAATTGGGGATATTTTGAGCAAGTAGGATGAGCTCATGTCACATTGCACTCACCGCATGACTGGAAGAAGTGCAGAAAGACACACACTGGTCCACATGTGTACACACAAACACACACACACACACACACACTACTACCCAGAAACATGACCTTTATCACACACATACTGTACAAACACACTAAGGTACGGACACACATTTTCAAACGTCCAAACATCTACATGCATTCACATAAATACACATACACACACACAAACACACACACACACTACTACCCAGAAACATTACCTTTATCACACACATACTGTACAAAAGCACTAAGGTATGGACACACATCCTCAAACGTCCACACATCCACATGCATTCACATAAATACACATACACACACAAACACAAATGGAAACGCACACACACAAAGAAACACACACACTCTCTCTCTCTGCTAACAGGCAGGATAAGCTTTGTATTTGCTCCATGATCTCATGAGACCACAACAGCGCGACCGTAAAAGTCTACAAACATGTCTCTCTCAATCGCGCGGCACAGCCGACTCGACTGGTGACATATTGGCTCATTAGGGAGTCTTCCACACATCTGCGGGGCTTGCTAACAGGCACAGGATGCTGATAATAGCAGGTGCTTTGTATAATGAGGGGGAAGAGTGAAGTGGTTGTCATGGAGATCGAAACACAACAGAACACGAGAGGTGAGGAAGAGAGGTGATGGTGGAGGGGAGCTTTGTGGGATCAGGGATGGGTCGTCAGGGCTTTTCTACAGGGGAGATGCAGTACTACCTAAGCCTATAGGGGGCACCAGAGGACCATCTTACTTACAGTGACTTAATCACAGGAGGGCTGGGAAGAAAGCTTTTCTTTTAAATATTATCTTCTTTTACTTAAATCTCTTAATATGCTAAGCTATTCTTTCTCAAGACCTTACCCTGCCTTTTAATTAATTTAATTAATCTATTCCTGTGGTCCAGTCTTGATCTCATTCTTTTTCAGTAATATTTCTAGCTCTCAGATTCTCTCTCTCTCTCTCTCTCTCTCTCTCTCTCTCTCTCTCTCTATCTCTCGCTCTAACCTCTGTCTCTCTGATTTCAAATTCAGCCATGCATTTCATGATCACTATCTGTACTAGAGAATGGACAGACATGGATCAGGCCTAAAGGGCTTCAGCAAGATGTTCAGTTACTTTTCAGCTACTGATAAGTAAAACTGTGTGTGTACTCTGAAATAAATGGATGTGCACATGTGTGTGTGTGTGTGTGTGTGTGTGTGTCTGTGCAAGATCAACTTAATCTAATAATCCAATCTTCAAACTTCACTACACGCCTACTAGATCACAGTTATGGAATGGGCCACTCTGATTCCTGTGACCAGAAATTTAAGTAAGGGATAACATTCTGAGAGGTGGTCATTATTGTGGAATAACTCCTGACAGAGTGATGGTAGCCCGACGCCTGCAGAGGGCTCTTGAATCACTCTGAAGGTGATCACGATAATGACCACCTCTCAGAAAGTTATCCCACTTATTACATGGCTACCTATTGAATACATCAATAACATGACACAGAAGCGTGTCATTGCCATCATAGTCATGATTAAGATGGATAACAGCTTCTGCGAAAAAATGGTAGACTGTCAACCTACAGATCAGCTAATTGGTTATGGCAACGTTCTGTTTCATTTTCCCTAACAGTGGTCTATTATCAAGAAATGTTAGACCGTAGAATGTTGGGAAGTCCCACTGAAATGAATGGAGCATTCTACAGCATTATAAGCTGTGTAATAATGTTGTTAAATATTGGGAAACCAGCCCCAAGACATGACAGGGAAACGAGAAGCAGAGAGAGAGAGAGAGAGAGAGAGAGAGAGAGAGAGAGAGAGAGAGAGAAAGAGAGAGAGAGAGAGAGAGGTGGTGATTGTAAAAGAGATGGTGGTTGTAACAGAGTTTACAGAGAGGGAGACAAAGAGACAGAGTAATGGACAGACAAAGAGAAAGTAAAATGAAAGAAAAGGGGAAAAGAGAAAGAGTCAGAGAGATTACTGAGAGGAAGAGAAAGGACATTAGAACACCCAGAATGCAGAGAGAGTGTGGGGTAAAGAAAGAGAGTTTGAGTGATTGATGAAAGAGAGAGAAAGAAAGAGAGAGAGAGAGAGAGAATGAATGAAGGAGAGAAATAAAAGGAAAGACAGCGGCCGGACATGTCTTTCACAGTGCTTTGGCAGGTGTGGGAGATTAGGATCACAGGCAATCGCTGAAAGCAGAAATGAACAAGGGGGTCAAAGGTCAGGGGAGGACCGTTAGCTGCCTTTTGTTGCGGAACGTCCACGGGGGTCCGGTCTCCATGGGGACCAACTATGCGAGCACTTCAATCTTCTCTCCTGTCGCCTATTCACTGTTTCACTTCACTGGAATCACAAAATGTCTCCGGCACCTTCTACCTCCTCCCCTCCCGATAAACAACCCAGTCTCAATCAAAAAGATCTAGAAGCTGCCATTCCATTTCCCCCATGTCTGGTCTCGACAAGTGAACCCCATCAAAAAAACAGTGTTAAAAAATGCATGATTCACTCTCAGAGCTAGGGTAGGGATGCGACTCAAGTGGGGGTGAAGGGGGAGTGGGAGCCCCAGAGAGAGAGGGTCTGCCTGCCATCCTGCCTGTTTGGGACCTAAGCTCATTATCTACTGCAACAACACACAAAAGACAAGGACTTCAGCTGCCACTGACGAGCTCATTACTGGCCTGAGAGAGAGAGAGAGAGAGAGAGAGAGAGAGAGAATGGAAGGGAGAGATGGAAAGGGCTGGGCAGGGCCATCTTAAGAATTGGGCCTTGTTTGATAATGATGCAACAAAAGCAACGGATGGGCGGATAATGAAGTCTCTATCTTTCACTCTGAAAGCCTGTCTTTCTACGCTTACCTCTCAAGTTCTCTCATTCTGTCTCATTCAATAACTCTCTCCCTCATTCAACTCATAAGGTGGGTTATTCACTTACAATTCTGGCTCATTTGTTGGTTGAAATTGTAAACCAGGAACAGCCGATGTCTACCCATCCTGCTGTAGAACAGCTAACATCTCTCCATCCACTAACAGAACAGCCAATTTCTCCCTCTTCTACTACTAGGAACAGCCAGTATATCCCTTCTGCTTTGATGAGAACAGCCAACGTTATTCTCTCCTTCATTAAGAGGAACAACCGACATCTCTCCCTCCTGTTTGAATAGAATAACCATCATCTCTCCCTCCTCCACTAACAGAACAATCAACATCTCTCCATCCTCTATTCATAGGAACAGCCAATGGGTTTCCTTCCTGCTCTATTAGAACAACTAACATCTCTCCCTCCTCCACTAATAGAACAGCCAATCTCTCTTTTGTCCACCATTAATAGGAACAGCCAATATCTCTCCATCCTGCTCTAGTAAAACAGCAACGTCTGCACTAATAGGAACTCTTTTCCACTGAACAGTGTCCAGAGTTTCTTCCAAATCCGCTGGTAAAAGGCTGAATTCTCCAAGCTCTACTTACTGCAAATCTACTGTAATACCATCTTGAGGGTTCCCTCTCCCCCAACCCTAACAGGCTGGGGACACGGAGGAATGAGGCAAGTGGTGGGCGAGAATTTCAATGGCAGGATATTATACGTTTAACCACGAGCAATGAGAACAGCCACAGGGCCCTATAGGAGAAAATACGCCATCCCTTGCAATGAATAAGAATGTAGTCCATTTGATGAAAGAATCAAGAGAACTGATGGCTGTTGGCACAGCGTTTTTTTCCCCATGATGCCTCAGCATTAGTGGATTAATGATGAATCCTGGGGCCCCTGGGTGAGAGCTCCACCGATTAGACGACACTCTTGCCGACTTGGAGGGAACTCACACACACCGTTTTATATTACTATGCTGTATATGACTATACAGTACTAGAGAGACAGGGTGGGAGATAGATTAAGTGTGTATTTGTGTGTGTGTGTGTGTGTGTGTGTGAGGGTGAGACACAGAGAGGCTGTCGAGAGAGAGAGAAGAGAGAGGAGAAGAGAGACACATAGGAGAGAGAGAGAGAGAGAGAGAGATAGAAGGATAAAAAAGGAGAGGAGGAGGAGAGCATTGCAAGTGACTACCTGTCTGCAGTATCACAATAGCCAGCTGGTTGACAGCAGTTCTATGTGCATGTTATTAAATCTCCCTCCAAACACTGAGAGTCACGCTAGGAAGTGAAACTATAGCGCCCTAGGATTTTAGCTCACTTGCAGGTTGCAAGTTGTGTGGTAGGATGCGGACAGATGCAGGGCTGAGCTGAGTGTCACAACTGTGCGTGTCACAGCAGAATGTTCTCACTTTGGTCTTGCAGTCAGCAAAGCTAAAGGTTTCCAGGTTTTTCTTTGAAGATGGTGAAATAATTATCTTCAACTTACTACTTAAGGGATGATGAATTGCCACTGAATAAAAAGCTTTATTTAATTAACTGATTCATTTAGCATATTAATAAATGTTAATCCATATTAATGAAGTATTAACATTATTCCTGTTACATTTACTTAATGATGACAGCCACCATCAAACAAACTGACTCAGACAAGAATACTGAGACAGATTATTCACACATATCTGAGTGCATCCAAATACATATCTGCATAGTCAGCTATCACTGGTGCTTTCTCCACTCACTCACTCACTCACTCACTTACACACACACACACACACACACACACACACACACACACACAAACAAACACACAATCTCTGATGTATTTCAATGGCTCAGAGAGCAACCATTTGTCATAATTAGCAGAGAGATAAATTGCTAACAAGCTGTATAATTACACAAAGTTTGTCACTGCACTGTAAAACTCCTGACACCTTGGAGTGTTATACCCTCATGCTGTGATCTATTTCCCTACCTCTCCTCCTCCTTTCACTTTTCTCTACACCTCCTTCTCTCTCTCTCTCTCTCTCTCTGGAGACCAAACAGATGAGTCGTGTTTACATCCAGGAAGGAGGGCCACCACGCAATATAATGCAGAACTCAGTACAGTACAAGGTCACAGGTGAACCCCCCAAAATATCTCCTTGCAGTCAAACACAGCCTTGAAAAAGTTAACTGAAGAACAACAAACACAGATAGATATTGAGAAATTGAGTGGGGGAGAGGGTGCGCACAAGTGATACAGAAAGGGAGGCAGAGAGAAATTGAGACATGTACATATGGCCCTGTGTGTGTGTGTGTGTGTGTGTGTGTGTGTGTGTGTGTGAGAGAGAGAGAGAGAGAGAGAGATGAAGATGGATAAAAATAAAGGGCTCCACCGGGGCAGAGCTGAATTACCATTTCAAGCAGCTTACAAGTTTTGCCGCAGAACAAAGGCACCAGCAGGAGAGAGGGGAGACAGTGTCACAGTGCTGGAGACCCTCTGCCGTGTGTGTGTGTGTGTGTGTGTGTGTGTGTGTGTGTCCACATTCTTGTCTCTGCTCCCTATTTGCATAGATCCCATGTATTCCGCTGAAACAGAATTGCAAAAGAGTGCAGGACTCAAGCAGAGCGGAGTGGTGGCAAAGTGCTGATTAAACACACACACACAAACACACACACACACACACACAAACATCCAAAAGGGATTACATGCCTGGCATGAAAAAAGGCAATTAACTCTCCTGCAACGAACACCACAGGGAAGAATAAATCCCAATCTCTCCATCTCTATCTCCAGCCTTACAGCGTTGTACCTTCATCACTCTTACCTGGCTTCCTCTTCCTCCATTTTGTGTCTCTGACTGCCTCCATCTTTCTCCCTCACTGTGGAATTCCTTGCCCTATTACAATTGTCCCCCCCCCCCCCTCTCTCTCTTCATGATCCTTCCGTCCCTGTCAGCACCCTTTGGTCAACTTCTCTCGTCTCTGCTTTTTATCATCTCATTCTTTCAACCCTTTTCTCACCTCTCCATCTCTTTCTGAAGCACAATCGCTTATTTTCTTTTTCTCAATCGCTTTCTCTTCTTTTTTTCTCTCTGAGCCCCTGAAGTGACCCAATCCTCTTTCACTGCCTCTCTCACACACTCATTCTCCTGTCGTCGAGTGGGAAACATAATCTGACCTCCAGTATCCCAGCAGCCCCTGGGTTAGATTGACCTCTGGGTTCAGTGGTCATGTCACACACACACACACACACACACACACATACACACACACACACACACACACACACACACACACTTCCCAGCATGAAAAAGCCCAGGCTGATAACTGATGGGAAAACGTATTGAATAAAAAGCCCTACTTGACTGTTGTGGTATAAAGGGACTCCTCCTTTTACACAGCAGGCATCTCTCTCTCACCCTCTGTGTGTGTGTGTGTGTGTGTGTGTGTGTGTGTGTGTGTGTGTGTGTGTGTGCATCAAAAAAAACCTTGTGTGTGAGTGAATATATGTGGACTCCTATGTGTGTTTGTCCCAAAGCTAGACTGTGTTTGTGTGTGTGTGTTGTGTGTGTTTTGTGTGGGTACTCTCTTGCAAAGCACAACGAAAGGCCTTCTCAGATGGTTGCCCCTGTGGAATGGAGACCCTACTGAGTGAATGATTTGTTTATTGACTCCAAGCAGACTTACAAACAGCTTTTTGTCTTTAAAATTCAATTGGAGCCTCGGAAAGTTTCACCCAAACAATCGACAAGCCCCCCCCCCCCCCCAATCTATTTTCTAAACCCAAGTTAAGCCTCTTCGGCAGGCCTCTGAGTCAATCAAACAGAGGACCCACTTCCTTTTGTTCGTCCAAAAAACAAACAGCTGTTTGAGAGCGTTTTGGAGTGGTGCAGCATGACGCGGCGTGGTGCGGTGCGGACGTGGGTGTCCCGGCAGCCACACACAAAGCCTCCCTTGGCCCGACTCGACAGCAATTGAAGCACTGGAGGCCTCTAAGCAGGCCGCCGGAGGCATTGCACTCAGTGTGATCTGGAAATGGAGATGGGGGAAGGAAGCGCTGCTCAACTGATCCAGGTTCAGGAGAGGAGAAGAGCAAGAGAGAAAGAAAGAAAGAAAGGAGAGTGGAACAGTGAGTGGGAGGGACAAAATGATTCAGGAGGAATAAGCAGTGAGACAGAATTGAATGAGAAGAGAGGAGAAGAGAAGAGAAGAGAAGAGAAGAGAAGAGAAAAGAAGAGTTGAGAGGAGATTACGATAGGAGAAGACAACAGGAGGGAAGAAATGAGAAAAAGGGATGAATAGATGAAGAAAAGTATCAACCAACCAATCAACCAATCGGTGGTTGGTCTTGAGGGGGAGGAAGGGTTGGTGGTGAGAGTTGTGGGTCAAACTCTGGGCACTGGACACAGACCTCTCCACACACATCTCTGCTCTTTCATTTTCAGGCCAAGACAGACAGGGGAGAGAGCGAGAGAGAAATTGAGAGAGAGAGGGGGGCAGGGGGGGGGCAAATATGTTGAAGAGATAAGGATAAAACAGAGACAAACAAAGACAGAGAGATAATAGAGAGTGATACAAGGGCAGAGAGAGGAAGATAAGAAAAGCGGGGGTTGGGAGGGATGGAGAGAGAAAGAGAGAGAGAATACAAAGAAAGAAGACAGAAGGTGAAAATAGAAGTTCTCTTGGCAGAGAACAGCGAGTCTTTTATCTACAAAAGAATTCCACTTGAGGTTAGTGAATGCCCACCCCTCATCACCATGACAACCAGCTGAGGTTACATGTAATGAGGAGAGGTTATAGATGTTTCTGTCTGTAAGGGAAGCCACTAATGTATGTGTGTGTGTGTGTATATGTGTGTGTGTCTCTGTGTGTGTGTGTCCCCTCTTAAATCTGAGCCAATAAAGGCTAAGATCTTATCTTAGGCAGAGCTGTATCATTTGAGTTGGTTAGAGTTACGATTGACATGTACTTGCAATCTCTTTAATTACAGGGCACTTTTGTGCTGTATTCAGAGAGCAGTCCTTGAGTCTCATTGAGTTATACTGCAGGCGAACTCACAACTGAGCCAACTAAAGATGCACACATGCAGTGGTGTCAGCATACACTCACACACACACTTTACCCCCATCCTGAGGTAATGGCTTTAGAGCTCATGGAGCAGATCTAATGATGAATGTGTAGAATAACTGTGCAGGAAATATAGTCAATTACAGTATCCAGCCAGTGATAATGCGTAAACATAAACATTTGCATGCACAGTACATGTGTGGTACGCCCTTCTGCTATGTATCCTCTGGCATATTCTACACTGCATTAACTACACCATGCATGCTAACAGTGAAGAGATATACATGTGTGAATGTAGAGAAAATGCATACGCACACACATACACACACACACACACACACACACACACACAGTCCATACATACAGTGTGGGCCAAAAGTATTGTGACAAAAGTGGAATTCAACATTTTGCCACAATGCCATTCTCAATCATTTCTTTCATGCAATACAAACTGATACAACTTTTACTTTGTAGTGTTAACCCCCTTCTTATTTAAAACCTGTCGAATGGGGTTGGACACAGAGTCGCTTATTCAATCTATGCCTGTTTAAATTGTCTCCCTCTACACCACTGTCACATTACTTTTTATTGGGTTTAGATTTGAAGATGACCCTCGCCAATTTTGCTATACTCTATCTTTCTGAGCAAATGGCTGCTCCATGGAAGGCAAGACACAAGGGGAGTTTTTTTTCTAGTATTTCCAAGTATACTGTAGAAATGACTTACACTCAAAGGGAGTTAATGCAAGACATACACTATGTCATCTTAATACTTCTGTCTGCTGTCCATACAGTCGAGAGGGAGAGGGAGGGAGAGATGGAGAGAAGGAAGAAGAAACATATGCACGCTCATGTACCATAATTAAAAAAGAGAGTTATGTAGCTGCCATAATTAGTGGTCCATGGCGACTTACTGATGTGCAGTTTATTGGATCCAGCTCAGCCATTTAAATGGAGATCCTAAACAACAAGCACTCCAGTATTTCACTCCAGCATATTAGCACACACATTTCCTTCACTCACGCCACACACAGACACACACACACATACACAATGTCCATAGCAGTATAGAAAAGTGCACTCGACTAAGCACCCAGCCCATTCTTCATCATTTTCTGGACATATCTACCAGACAAACTCTTGTGTTTCAGTTTCATCTCGTTTGTAATGCTTTCATCAACATCCTCAGCAGGTGTTAGCTTTCAAATATTTTTAATGCCTTTTGCATAATTAAATGTCTCAGCAGAACTTGACACATAATCATGCTGATGTCTGTGCCTTTCCCCACAATACAGCAGAAAACATTAGGAAAGGAAAATAACTAGTCCGCTTAAAGTGTTTATACATGTTAATAAGTAAATGTCAATATTTAGAGTGTCAATGGAGAGCAGATAAGTTTGGCTTTTGTTAACACAAGCAATCCTACCAACTCAAAGCCAGATATGAGAGAGAAACTAACCCATTGGCTCTTCTACCTCTACCAGAAATCAAATATGATCTCTACAACATGTAAACGAGTCATAGTAAGTAAGGCATAACGGCCGAAGAGGTATGCTGTTATACAGAATTAATGAACGAGGTGGTGGAGAATAACTTCCGCTAAGTTCCTCTGCCAAGTTCTATTAATTCCGTATAACAGCACACCTGGAACGTCATTATCCCGCCTATCAATCGGTTGCAACTCATGCGTGTAAGGAATAGATACAAAAAATACAAAAGCTTGCTGCTCAGTTATAATGAATCCTGTTCAGTTGCTGTACTACTTTCTTCTCAACGGTGGTTATAGCTAATAACAGATGATTCCATTGATACTGAGAAGTTCACTGCCGTTTACTATGGTTGTTATAGTTATCATTCAAAAGAATGGCAATTAGACTTTTTCACCAGATCTATTTTATAGGTGTGCGATCTATATTAGGTGGAATTAACACACACCCTGCCAGCCAATCAGAAATAAGTATTCAATTTCTGTAGGTGTTAAACAGAATAACTGGCTATTTCCTGCATAGCTGCCCTGTGCTGACAGTACTCCACCGTCCTGTCTACCCAAACGGCATCTCTAGGTGTTGACAGCAGGGTGGCTGCGGTGGTGGCTGGCTAATGTGATGAGCGCCGTCAGCCGTAATTACCTTCCTGGCGGTGCTGATGAACCTGCCGCCCGGTGATTAGGCCCCAGAGAGGCTCGACAGCAGAGAGCCAGTAACGAAGGACGAAAAAAAAGAAAAAAAAGTGTTGTGACAGTCTGCCACTTTGTGGTGCCTGAGGAGACATGCATCACACACAGTGATGAGAAGGATACCTGCTACACACAGACACACACACACACAGACCACACACACATTGATGAGGACACTGTGGAGTGTGTGTGTGTGTATGTGTGTGTGTGTGTGTGTGAGTGTGTTTTACAGGAGATGGATGAGAGGAATGTCAGACATGGAAAATATGTGTGTAATTGTTTATTTGTGCCACCTGAGTTCATGTGTGTGTGTGTGTGTGTGTTGTGTATGTGTCTTTGTGCACTCTATTATGTGTGTATGTGTGTGTGTGTGTGTGTGTGTGTGTGAGTGAATTAATGCACCAGGAATCAGAGTAATGTTTGGAAAATGACAGCAGGTTAATATTTTCCCATGATGCACTGCTTATTTACCTTTACCTCTGAGTAGGCTGCCTGAACACTCATTAGAGTGAGCACCAGGTCCCGTCTGATAGGCCACAGAGAGAAATGCACTCACACGCTCACACACACACACACACACCCCTGCTGCCCGGTGATTAGAGTTTACACACACACACACACACATACACACACTCACATGTCTGCTCTAGACTGCTCAGCTAGCCAAGCAGGGATTTTCATTACATGATGGATGGATATGGTTACAAGTGACTGCATGCAACATGGTCATATACATACATACACACACACACACACACACACACATATGCATGCTCTCACGCACTCACACACACACACAAAGAGAGAGAAGGGGGGGGGGTGAAGTTGAGAGGATGATAAATATGCCTTGGCTGCAAAACATGCCTGAAGAAATTGAATTGTTCAACTATCACACCCTTTGCCTGACAAATTCTACTCTCCCCACTTCTATTTCAGTCTTTCCACTCCTCTTCCTCAGGTACACCAAACACAAACCCAGCTTCAGTGAATGCGCGCAGTCCTTAATGACTTCACACATCATCCTGATGCCAAAGCAGTCCATTACACCTATCTGATCAAAAGCCTCGCAGCTACCTGATCAAAAGAAACACGGACATCTGATCAGAACTAACCGATCTGCCCACGGTTCCACAAAATGATTGGGAGCTGAATGCACATTATGGCAAACACGCTGCAAGAGGAGCTCCCTAACTCGTCTGTGAACACCCTCCTACCCAGCAAAGCGGCTGATCTCTTCAGCTTTCAAGCTGTGTGCCGCCAGACATCTTGAGAGGGTTTTTGTCTTCATTGCTGAGAAATGATTGAAACAGAGGTGTTCTTAATCTTGGCAGCATATTCACATTTTCTTAGTGTAGCACTGGTGATCATTAGCAAACGTGTAGAAACTTTTTCATTATTCTAACTCTAACTTTTGTGAACTTTTTTGGGGGAACCTTCGCAGAACTTTTGCAGAACTTGGACACCAATGGCATGCAGTCAGTGTGGAGTGGAGTCAGTGCTTACAAGAGGACCAAGAAGAAGTAATATTTCCTAAAATGTCTTTATGTAAAAACCTTTCATTTGTGAGTGAAGGAGTTTTGTATGTATGTATGTGTGTGTGCATGTGTGTGTGTTCTTAAAGGGCACATTAATTCTTTAGTGGTGTGTTTTTAGTCCTTTAATTGATTTATTCTTTTAATATCGGAAAACAATATAAGGCCGCCTACTAGTTCAGTGTTCAGCTTTGAGGTTAAGTGAATTAGCGTGCTGCCCCTGGCTCCAGTGTCTGATATTCTCTTCTTGCTATAGTCTTTCTTCTGCTTCTATTGTCTCTCTCTTTCACTCTTTCATTCTTGCTCTTTTTTCACACCAATTCTCCAACCCAACACAAACTCATGAGCATGTAAATATATGCATGCACACAAACAAGGAAATTTACAAGGTCTCTGTCTCTCTCTCTCTCTCTCTCACACTTTCTCTCTCACATAAACAGGCACTAATACGTGCACGCACACACACACACACACACAGTTACACAACCTCACCTCTCACACATTTTTCGTCAGTATTTCATCAGGTAGGAATGTTTATCAGTTTACAAATTTCCACTTTCTAAACCTCCACTCCAAGAAAAAAAAAAAACTGTCAAATCTACAAGGACAGGAGTAAATGGGAACGGAGCACGGTCAAGTAACCCACCCCCCAACACACACACACACACACACACACAAACACACACACACACACAAACTACTTGCCTAAAGCATCAGGGCGCCTGTCAACTCCGTGCAGTCTCCCATAGCAACAGGCAGAGAGAGTGGAAGACTTAGAGGCAATGGAGGAAGCAGGGGCAGGTCTGGAGGACAAGACTGATAAGAGCTTCACTTCACCCCTCAGGTAGAGAGAGAGAGAGAGAAAAGAAAAGAAAGAGAGTATGGAGTGGAGAAGCCTGAGAGAAGAGATAAACAACAAAGTGGTAAAGGAAGAAACTGAGAGAGAGAAAGAAAAGAAGGAAAGTATGGAGTGGAAAAGCCTGAGAGAAGAGATAAAATACAAAGTGGTAAAGGGAGGAACAGAGAGAGAGAGAGAGAGAGAAATTGAAGTCACACACAGGAGCTGAGGTTCAGTGACTCAGGGATGATAGTGTGACTCTTATCAGTCACCTCCAGCTCGTCTCTTTGTGGAGGCAGCGAGACTCCGAACCCCACCCCACAACTCACCTCACCTCAACAACACCAACACCTCCACCTTTGCCAATGCCCTGCTCATGTCTTTGTGCAAACACTACACCTTCAAAAATCACTACCTTCAGCTCCCATCAGCAGCAATAGCAACAGCAACAGCAATGCCAATGCCAACAGCAGCACCAACATCAACATCATCAGCACCAACACCAATACCAATACCAACACCAACATCATCGACACCAACATCATCACCAACAGCAACAGCAACAGCAACACCAACATCATCAACACCAACATCACCAACATCACCAGTAACGCCAACATCACCAACATCAACGGCAACAGCAGCAGCAAAACCATCTCCTCCACCCTGCTCTCCAACTGTTTCTCTGTGTGGAGGCAGGGAGTAAATTCAAACCGCACTCAATCTGACTCAACTAACTCACTAACACCAACACAAACTCCCCATCCTCCCCTCACCTCCACTCCCACTAACACTCCTACTCCCACCCTCACCATCACAACCCAGTCGCTCTCACATGGCCAACTCATTTAGTAATATTTATCGTGTATGGGAGTTTGGCTGTTCATGGACCACAATGTGTGTGTTTGTGTGAGTCTGTGTATATATACAGTGAGAGCAGTGTGTATCATGAAACTGCAGCAGTGCAGGCTGTAACTGTGTGTTGGTTAGTGTAGTCAGTTAGTGTGTGTGTGTGTATGTGTGTGTGTGTAAATAGTCACTTACGCTCAGTGGTTAGGCAGTTTTCTTCATCTGTGTTGTCTTGGCAATTGTTTTCTCCATTACAGAGAAAACTGCGGTCCACACAGCGGCCATTCCTACAGTGAAACCGTGCTGCTGAACACAGTAGAGGATTTCCAGCTACAGGGAGAGACAAAGGAAGAGGAGGAGGGGAGAGAGACTTAGAAATGATATATCAAAATCATCAAGTTTGGAAACAATGAGGTGTGTGTGAGTGATGTGTATGTGTATGTGTGTGTGTGTGTGTGTGTGAGTATTGTACTTTTCATGCTATTTCTTTCAATTGCAAGAATCAGATCCAAAGACATTCAAGACATAAGAAAGGGAAAAAGGGGAAAGATAGTCTTGTATGTTCGAAAAAATCATACGTTTGGAAATAATGAAGTGTATGTGTGTGTGCCTCAGAGAAAGAGAGAGTATTGCACTTTTCATGCTATTTCAATAGCAAGCAATTGACTGTGACTGCCCAAAGGTAAAACATCATCCACTCCAGAAGTGGAGAGAGAGAGTGAGAGAGGGAAAAAGGCAGAAAGGTAATAGATTTTTCTTTTTCCCTGTCATGTTTTATACATTTAAAGCCCTCGTGCCTGCACATATCTGCAGCAATCAGCGAGAATGTTAACAGCGCTAAAGACTGTGCCATTAAATGAGGAGAAGTCTTTAGGTTACAGATATTGCCGTGCACTTTAAATTACATTTCATTGAAATTACATTGCATTTGAAAAACAAATTAAGCTTTCCCACAGAATACGTGAGAGAAATATGAAAGGGGAACCTTGTAGAGGACAAACATCTGAATATTGGATTTATTTGCTTATCTATTCAGCTAAAAGCACAAACCAGGATGAAGGGATCCAACTTGGACAGGTACTCCTGCTCCACTCGTATAATAAAAGGCATGAAAGAAAGAATTATCTTGTGATAGAATCCAACCAATTACAAAGAGTGGGAGAGAGAGAGAGAGAGAGAGAGAGAGAGAGAGAGAGAGAGCAGTGGTCTGAAGCCTATCCTGCTACGGCCCTGCTTAAATGGCTAGATTAGATTTTTTCAAACACAGAGCTCCGCAGCCCGAGCCAGAGGACGACAACATCATTCAGTGTGCATGCGCTTGTGCCTTTTAAAAAGGCTTCGAGCTTGAGAACGAGAAAAAAAAAGAGAAAGATAGTCTGGTAGAGACAGAGACAGACAGAGAAGAGAGACATGGAGAGAGATTTTAAGAGACAAGGTAATGAGAAAGTTGAGAACTCCTAAAAAATTAGTAAGTTCTGGCAATCAAAGTTAGAGAAGGATATGACAATAACTCTACTTTAAAACTGTACATGTTGATTTGCCTGTCTGCATGTCATTGACTATGTCGTGTTTGTCTGTTATGGCAATAGCTCAGTTGACTTATCTGAATACTGTGTAGAGCAGCTATAAAACATATTGTTTAGTTCGTTTTGGCAACAGTGGAGTGATAATGAGAGAAAACATCTAAATACACTAACATGATTTAAAGCGACAGTCCAGAGTACTTCCAACCGTAGCCCTGTTGTTCAAGGTCACCGACTGCTGTCGGTAGGAAACCGAACGAGAGAATTAGGTACAACATGAACTGAATAGTGAACCACCAGCTAACACTAACTAAGGGGTTGGAAGTACTCTGTTTGGACTTATGTCTTTATAGAGTTGGAAACTCAAACAGCTGTCACTGAGTGTGTTACTTGTGAAATGTCTTTTCTATAAGCAGGTAAGGGGGAAGCAGGTAAGGCGTGTGTCCACTCACTGCAGTTCTCTTCGTCACTGCCGTCAGGGCAGTCATTGAAGCCATTACAGCGGAAGCGTCCGATGATGCAGTGCATCCCGTTAGCACAAGCGAAGAAGGTGGGTGCACATTTGGACCTCACCTTAGCTGTGGGGAGAGAGAGAGAGAAAGAGAGAGAAAGGGAGAGAAAGGGAGAGAGGGACAGGAGGACAGACAGAAGACAAAGAGTGAGAAAAAAAAGGATAAGAGATTGACTTGTTTTACCACACGCACACACAGAAGAGTCCCCGCTCATTACAATAAATCACACACCACTCATAACAGTCATTGATACAAATAACAAACACATTATTGCAAAGCACACCACTCCTGAATGAGGTGGTTTCACTGGGATTATGCATTTGAATGCCTAGAGGAAAGATACTGCTTTGGCTCAAGATTTCAACTTTCAGGTACAACAGCACAGGACTGTAACATTAGGAGGCACTTCCTAAAATACCTCACTCAACACGTAGCATACCCTGTCCATTAGCATTCTCAGCTGCCTTTTGTTTCTCTACTTTGCTGGCATTTGACAGCCATGTTGTCCATCAACGCTGGCCAGAAAAAAAGGAAAGCAAGTGTTCCAAAAGCCTAAAAGCTTTTTTGATTTAATATGAAGAAGAAGGGAGGGAGGAAAGAGAGGCAGACAAATAGAGCGATTGCACTGGTGAATATGGAAGAAAGATGCAACAGAAAAAGAACAGATGGACGGCCAGATGAAACAGAGAGAAGAGGGAACGCAGTCCACCCGAATGCAGATGTGGTCATGATTTATGCAAAGGTGAATACACAGCAGGTGTGGAGAGAAAGAAAGGCAGAGGAAAAGAAGAAAAGAAGAGAGGGATGTGTGTGTTTCCAGACTAGCTTAAAACTACAAATAAAAACATCAACGTGCATTAAAAACTTGCAATGTGCTGAACTGTGGCTCTGAGGCGTGTTTCCAATCATCTGTTTCGGTACACAGAATTCAGGTTGGCTTATTTCCTCTCTTGTTTTTGGTGGACAACAAAGTAGGCAACGGGTGGAGAGGAGAGGGGTGGAGAGAGAGTGATGTGGTCGGGTGGGGGTTTGGTGTTGCCGTTTAGAGGTTGGTGCTGCATGCTGAACACTAAAGCACTCCTGATTATGTAGGCTGTGCACACAGCTCCTTCAATTAAAGTGGTCACAGTAAGATAAGTAAGACAGATCTGCAATGCCTAAGTAGAAGTGTGTGTGTGTGTGTGTGTGTCTGTGTCTGTGTGTGTGTGCATGTGTGTGAGGCAGGGAAAGAGAGAGACAGAGAGAGAGAGTGTAGGTAGGTGATTATGTGTGTAGGTGCGTATCTGTGTGTGTGTATGTGTGTGCGTGTGTGTTTGTGTGTGTGTGAAAGAGGGGGAGAGGGGGAGAGAATGTGAATGTGTAGGCAGACAGTTCATGAGGAAGAAGGCAGTATAGATCCCTCAATGTTATCTGAAGCTGACTGGAAAAGCTACATCAATTAACAGCACCCAGATTGAGGAGCTGCACCCTCAATAAATCAGTCCTCTTCCAGCCTGTCTCCATTACTGCTCCCATTAACACTAGGCCTCGATTGCTGCTCAGAGCACACACACACACACACACACACACACACACACACACACACACACACACACACACACACACACACACGCATACGTGCACATACTGTATGTGCACACACACACTTACACAAAATCACCAACTGTATGAGAATAACATGTATTTAAGTCACATCACGAAGAAATGTTCAAGGAGCAAGAAAACATTACATACACACACAGATACAGATACAGATACAGACACAGACACAGACACACACACACACACACCTGTGACTGACAACACTGAGAATGTGGTTGCACATCATCATCTGCACAAATAAACACTGCTCTGTTGCTGTTCTGTGCAAACTAACACACTTTTCTGTACTAACACACACACACGCACACGCTTACACCTAATTGACTGTTTTCATCTTTTTGTTCTGATGATAACGAGCAAAAAGCGAATAAAAAAGGTTATGGTCTGTTAGCCACAAAAAAAATTTTGTTTGTATTTTGCCCTTTATCAAATAAAAATTGAAATTTACTACAAGATATGAATTTAAAGTATGAGACTAGGTGTAGAGGGCTACTGTTGTCCAAACCAATTAATGTTTCAATTACTTCCTGACATCTAGGATAATGCTGGACTTAGTCATTTGACTGACACAAAGAGACCTGACATTGACCCAGTGCAGCTGAGGTAACATTACCTTTAACAACACCTTTATCTCCCAAGGGTCACACTAGCACCATAACATGCAGAAGACAATGTAGTTATTTATTGTATGTGTGTGTGTGAGATTTTACAGGTTAGCACGACCTTGACAGGCTCCCTCTCTCTGACTCAATGAACACACAACCGTACTACAAGGGTGTACATAAAAGTGTGATTTCGATAGATAGAACTCT
>JAIFZK010000007.1:9442500-9517500 GCA_027481765.1 Tenualosa thibaudeaui
AGGGACCTTCAGTCAGCCTGTCCCAGAGGGCCAGGAGGGACAGTGAGAGAGGAGAGGAACGGGGAGAAGAGAAGAGGGAAGACAAGAGAAAAGGAGCTCGGCAGCTTTTCCGATTGCCTCAAGCTGAAAATATTAAAATCACTGACTCCAACTCATACTTATATCCAAGCTGACTCATATTTGCAACTAGGGGCTTCTGACACATGCACACATACACGCACACACACATGCACAGTAATGTACTGTGTATATAGCCTGGCTCCACCATAGCTGGGCCTGTGTGTGTGTGTGTGTGTGTGTGCATGCGTGCACGCGTAGAGCAGAGTGGGGCCTGCCTTACAATGGCTCACTATGAAAAAGTCTCACTGATGCAATATTCATCATAATCTATCGTGTCCCCGTAATAGCCTTTCCACAATGGCCGACACACCACGACGACGCAACCGAACAGCGCGAGTCTGTCATTTGTCTGATGGCGGTCGTCTCCATTTGGTTCTGTTCATTCCACTGCTGTTGAGAGAGAGAGAGAGAGAGAGAGAGAGATTGGGGATGGGGAAGCGGTACAATCAGAATTGGGAAGAAGATAAAAAGGAGCCTGTCCTGTGATCCTGTGATCAATATTTCATCCCAGCTTTTGCCGTCCTAATTACCCCTAGTTCATTGATCAGACCTCCATTAAGACCTCTGCTCCCTAGACAGAAGAACCTTCATCAACTGGATGAGGCTCTGGGGAGAACTTCCTCACAGCCTTTCACTTCCAGCCAGCAGGAAGTAACCCGTCATCTCTCCCATCACACACACACACACACACAGTATCTGGTGAACCATCAGCCATTCACTGCTGCTATACCAATAAGAGCTTCTCTTGCTTTTCTCAAAGTGACTTTTTTCTGAAGCAAAAGTCATTTCAAGCTATTTCATTTCATCATATTTCATTGCACAACGGCACTCAAATTGGCTTCAGTCAACCTCAGTAAAATTAGGAGTCCAGTGTTGATATTCAACAGGGTGAATAGTGCAGGACAGCAGATGAAATACCTATTAAAGTCTGAACAAGGTTTTAAAGTTTCACAGAAAAGTGTGTGTATTTCTGTGCGAGTATGTGTCTGTGTGTGTATATATATATTAGTGTGTGTGTGTGTGTGTGTTAGAGAGAGTAAGAGTGCGTTCGATTGTACATGAGAGTGTGTGTGTGCATGTGTGTTAACCGATTGAACTGATTGAAGTTTCCAAAGTGGATAATGGGCATGCAAAGTGGATAATGGACATTGATGAACAGTGCTTGGTTGTGCTGACATGCCACTTACTAAAAATACATTCATGCATAATTTCCCTCTCTCTCTGTCTGCCACAAACACAGACACACACACAGATACACAATACACAGTATCTAGAACAATAAATACACACACAAATAATAGGCTGTATTTATTAATCTTCTCCCATAGCGCTCAGTGGTTCACTACTGTACTGTACCATTGTAGACTAATGACATCTGGGCTCTATGGATCTCCAATAATAATATGCATGCATATCCTTTGAGTGAAAGAAAACAGATAGCATGCATAATTACACAAGTAACAGTGAAGCTAACACAATTTGAACGCTCTCTCCCTGTCTCTGTCTCCCTCTTTCAACCATACACACACACACATACACACACACACAACCTTAATCGGCTATCGTCCAATGTTAAGCTATTTGTTTGATCCCTGATTCCCTGCCAGACCAGTTGAACTGCAGCAAGGTACCCATACAAAACAAACAGTCTGAGGATGAGGGCGGTGGTAGCGCAGCGATGAAGGAACCTGGGTTGTGTACAAGATAGTCTGAAAAGTTGTGAGTGGAATCCCAGCTGCCACTGTTGAGCAAGGCACTTAACCCAAAGTCTCTCTAGGGGACACTAGGCCCTGAACAATTGATAGTTGACAAAATGTAAGTTGCTTTGGATAAAAACATCTTTTAAATGCATAAATGTATAAACATAAATGAGTGAAAGGCTAAGAGCATCTCCTCCATTAGGGAAAATGGATACAAGAGAGAGAGGGAGAGAGAGAGAGAGAGAGAGAGGGGGGGGGGAAGACACATGAGGAGGCAAAATGGGATAAAATTCTTTCAAAATGCTCCATCAATTAACAGAACAGGCAGAGAAAAATGCAGGTCAGGTTTGCATAATTTTCCCCTTCAACTTTCTCTCGTTGCCATGGGTATAAAA
Organism: Tenualosa thibaudeaui; assembly: GCA_027481765.1. Classification (NCBI taxonomy): domain Eukaryota; kingdom Metazoa; phylum Chordata; class Actinopteri; order Clupeiformes; family Clupeidae; genus Tenualosa; species Tenualosa thibaudeaui. The sequence goes on from JAIFZK010000007.1 coordinate 9,444,716, forward strand.
CAGCCGAGTCACTGAAGCAAGAAGCAGAGGCTCTGCTGCTCAAGATCCAGAAATACACACAGCCTATGTGTGTATGTGTGTGTGTGTGTGTGTGTGTGTGTGTGTGTGTGTGTGTGTGTGTGTGTGTCCATGCTAATGTGTGCATCACCAGAATAAACGTGACTGTATGGATATTCTATATGCAAATAAATTTACATCCATCATGGCAATGGGCAGTCTTTGCTTGAGCTCCTCTGTCTGTATGCTGAAGTATGCTCCTAATTGATCCTGTGTGTGTGCTTGTGTGGGCGTATGCGCCTGATTCTCCCTTAGTTCCTCTGAGCACCCAGCCCTGTAGTGTACTCCCAATGCTCTGTTGCCCTCCGGCAAGTGTACTTCCAAAAACAAATGCTCGTTAGCGAGGCCCGGGTGAGAGCTTTGTGAGATCTGACCTTTCCGTTCTGATTTGCATAAATATCCCCATTTGTGTAAAAGCCGTGCTGCTCCATCTCAGCCTCTAATTGAATGGGCTTGTTTCTGAAGAGACACACAAGCCCAGTCCTGACCTAGCCTTTGGCGATTTCTACCCAACTCAACTCCCTCTCCCTCAGTTCACATTAGCATCCCCTCTGCCTACATAATTCACACACTTATTACATATTCAGTGCACTAATTGTTAGTTATGACATTGGTAAATATGTAGGCCCAGTCAAATGGTTTTTAACATAATCCTACACAACATTTCATCAACATAACAGGGGCAAATTAGGTTTACTTTGATACGCTGCTCCTTTGCTGTGCCGTGTATTTGCTGGCTAGATTAATTATACATCATGGATGAAATATATATGTCTGTTTGAGACTTCAGTATTACTTACAGCCTAAAGCCATCAGATCAATGAGAAACTTAGATTTTTGAGCTGGTTTTGATTCAGCAGATGTTCAGATGCCTTAAGACAGGATAAGCATAAGAGAGGATTACCTCAAAATGCAGAACCAAAATACTCCCTGCTCCCGCCCAAGATGTTATAGCCACGCTACGAAGAACTCTAAATTGTTTTTGTGCGTGAGTTATGGCACAAACAAAGATGTATTGCCTTGTCATGCCTTGAGCTTAGTTTATCGTCCACCTTATTTGACCAGCTCCCCTGTGGTCAGCTAAGAGGTGAAGCTGCAAATGGACATGAAAACAGATGAATAAAAAGTGAGCAAAAAAAAGGACATCACTCCTCATCCCGACTCCCTAACCAAAAGTGTAATGGAGACACTTACTGAAGGTGAAATAATGCATTTCAAAACACTCGTTTGTGAGAAATGAGACTAAACATATCACCTGTTGCATCAAGCTATGACATCTATATCCCAGACTAGCCTACCTGTTCGAACCACTGTCCTTTGTTTGGATACAGCACGTATACACCTGAACCCGCTACCTAACCTCACATTTTTCATATTTCTTGGTTTGGAATCAAATGAGTGGTGTGTATATGAATTCTTGGCTAATTCTTGATTCTTTTCTTCTTGCCTGATTCCTGCCTGCATTGTAGACTCCTGCAGAGTCCTTGTGAAAGTAATTCATAAACCTGGCTCAGCGACTTTGCCAAACACACTTTCTGCTCACTTTATTGCTTTATTGGGAACATCAACTCATCAATACTACAGTGTAGGTGAATTGTAGCTGAGTTACCTTCTACTGCAGGCAGGACTGGGTAAAGGACTTGGTGAAAAGCTTTCATGGGTGCTTGATAATCTTGGTTAATTCTAGACTGCTCCATATGGCAGGTCTCTATTCCATCCATATGGGCAGCCAGAGAACATACAGAAAATATACGCTGTCATACACTGAGAAAGCACAGCCATGCAATGAATAAAAACCACCAAAATCCTTCACCCTAATCATATGCTCAGTCCGCTCGACAGACACCACACTCGTCAACTAGGATAAATCACTGTAAGGCCTCCAACCATGCTCATGAAAACCCTGGGTCTCGAAAACCACAAGAGAGACAGAATGATATGTGTGCAACCACCCAGAGGACCGCAGAAAAGTCCTCTGAGAATCTATCTATTTCTGTCTTTCTTCTCAGCCACTGAGGCAAGATGAGCCATCTGCAATTGACTGCATCCTGACTGATTGCATGGTGAAAGAGAGAACAGATAATTATGCTATCATTTTGCCTCCCACAGTCCGCCAGCATTGTAACATATCAGCTCACCGACCGTGTGAAGTCATTAGTATTCTCTTTGTGAATTTGGTGCATTATTTGTTTCATGGGGGGTTTTGTGCACAGTTTCTCAATTGGCTTAATTAATGCTCCTGTAATATAGGCTAAAATTCTTAGCCTATTTTTTTATACCCTTTTAATACCCTCACAATGACTGTTCATTGCTTCTCGCTCCCTTGTGCTGTAGATAGCATACTGTCAGTGGTTGTTCAATTATTGGGCCAGTCTCCAGTGATATATTATTGGGTTGTTTTTCTAAGACAGTCTGAAAGAGTGTGCATCTTTAACCAAAATGGTGCTTCAGTAATTTCAAGGCAATAAGGTACAATTTCTTCCAACTGAATACAAACCTGCATTCAGTCCAGGGATAATAGCAACAAAGTTTAATATCTTAGTCTGGCAAATATAATTAGAAATTGGTGCAGTTAGTCAACAAAACTTTGTAAAACAACTAAGTCTGACTTTAACAAGCTCTAATACCAGCCAATATGAATTACCTATCATCTGTGCAGAATAAACAGACCAGCTATTTGCTGATATCACACCAGATATTTTTTTGCTGAGGACAAGTCACTTGATGAACAGCTATTTGCTGATGGTGCTGGGAACCAGTCAAACTGAGGTATTGTAAGGTCCCTACCAGGCCTTGTGCTAATCGCACCTTGTTGCGTAGGTGTGTCTGTGTGTTGTGTGTCCTCTTGTGTACAGGTACCCTGACTGGCAGCAGTATAAAAGGCCTGCCCACTTAGAGCATGGCAAACGCTCTCCTCTTTCTGGCTTTCAGCATTTGTTTGTTGTTCTGTTAATCTTCTCCCAGACTGACTTTGTGATACACTTTTGGTTTTCTCACTACACTGCACCACAATTCTTTATCTTCATTCCTTATCCTTTGATTTTGCTATTATTTAATAAATTAGTTCTTTCTTTTCCTAATCTCTGTGTGTCCTCCCCTCTATGTTTCATTGCTCAGAGCAGGCAGTGTCAGCTGTGATTCGGCTATGAACCAATTAAACTGAAGACCAGCCTTCAGCTATGAACCAGTTGAACTGAAGACCAGCCATCAGCTAAGAACCATTTGAACTGAAGACCAGCCATCAGCTAAGAACCAGTTGAACTGAAGACCAGCCATCAGCTAAGAACCATTTGAACTGAAGACCAGCCATCAGCTAAGAACCAGTTGAACTGAAGACCAGCCATCAGCTAAGAACCAGTTGAACTGAAGACCAGCCATCAGCTAAGAACCATTTGAACTGAAGACCAGCCATCAGCTAAGAACCAGTTGAACTGAAGACCAGCCATCAGCTAAGAACCATTTGAACTGAAGACCAGCGATTGTCTATGAACTAGTTGAAGACTAGCTATTGGCTACAACCTAATCAAACTAAAGGCCAGCTATGTGTTATGAAGCACTCACACTGAAGGCCTGCTATGTGCTAGTTGACTTGAAGGTCAGCTTTGTGTTGTGAAACAGCACCAGCTTGTAGACCATCTAAACTAGAGACTGGCACAGACTTATGGCCCATTTGAATAGTACACCTGCACAACCCTGAGTAAAACTTCGTAACCCTCTCTGCGCTATAGACTAGACTAAACTGAGGACCAATCCAGTCCAGCTTTGTGCCGGCTCAGAGAGTTTACAGAACCAAGCAAAGGCCTTCTTCCCTTCCTGTACCTCCCATCTGTTTCAGCACATGCGTAGAGCGAGGGATTGGTGCAGCGCTGATTTCCCTCCTAAGCCTCCGCTGATGGGCGATGAGTGCTCAGAAGGTATTTACAGGAGCCGTCACTTGAGGAAATCTGTCGGCTTAATAACAATATCACTTCAGCTGGATAACGCAGCATGTGAGAGACACAATACACTGGGATTTGTCTGGTTCCAGCTCAAGAGAAAAGAAGAGAGGAGAAAATGGTGTGGTAGAGAGAGAGAAACAAAAAGAGAGAGAGAAAGACATAGATAGACAGAGAGAGAGGGAGGGAGGGAGAGAGGGAGCAACACAGAGAGAGGGATGGGTGCATTATGACAAGAATGGAGGGAAATGCTTTTATTCTGTGGCTGCTTAATCTGTCACTCAGGATAGAAGAAGGAAGAGGGTAGCTCTGACAGGGATGCCGGGAGACACAGTCACTGCAGACAGCACCCAAGGCATCACAATCACTACATGCTGGTCTCCTCTTGTGTGTGTGTGTGTGTGTGTAAGGTACATAGAGTACATATGTTTTGATAGAGATCAATAATGTTGAGCTGTAAACAATATTAAATAATAAATATAATGAATAATTCACTGTATTCATCCAATTCCTAGCATGTTAATTTAAATTCAACTATCCAGCTTTTCACAGATCACACAGATCAATTATTTAAAGGGATTAAATAGTAGTAAATCAACCCAGTGCCCTGTTGTTGCAATATTCATCATAGAATTGATAAACTAAATTATAAAATAGCATCATGCTATTTTAGTGTAGGCCATGCACTGTTATTATGGAAGAGCCATGAGCATTTGGTGAATTAGCAGTACTTAACATAATGCATGAATGAATGGTTCTGAACATGTTTTGTGCACGGCAGACGTAAAGTCCCAGGAGGACTTCTGTTCAAGATGGTCACTCTTTTCCAGTATTTAGCTTTAATAATTGTGTAATAAGGCTATAGCTACGTGCTAACTATGAAATGAACCCTGAATGAAGTGGCGAGGAGCTTATTAGTTAGGCTTACTTTGTAACTACACTATACAACCACAATGTAACTACACTATACAACTAATACTTATACCTAATATCAATCAAGCCTACTTTACTTCACAAAAATAGACGCTCACCGGAAAAGAATGAGCACCCTGAACGAAAGTCCTTACGTCTTCCATGCACAGAACACATTATTGATGAATGAATGAATGAATGAATGTATGATGAAATTGAGACATGCTGTTTCATTTCTGTTCTACATTTCACTTTGAGCCAGTAAGACAGAAAAACATGTTTTAGTATAAAACACAGCTACTTTTTAAAAACACTGAAAACAAGAGCTCCCTGGTGCTCCAGTAAGAAATTCTTAGCTACAGCTTGAATCAAATTGGAGAATTGTGAATCTCTGCCAACTACAGCACTGAAATCCTCTCTGACCTTCTAGCCCACAGTACAAAATGCTGAATATCTGGAGCCCACTTGAACCTATTTGGCTTCACTGATACAGCCACAAAGCGTGGTCGAAGTGCGTAGTCAGTACTTTGAAGACCTTGAGACTCCAGGTGCAGGTAAAGCTCCATGAGGTCACGGACATTTACATTTGTTCTTTTAATACTTCAGGGCCAGTCTACACCGGAGAAACTTCCCTTGCCCAACCGACACTGGGCTACTAGCATGCTAGCCAGGTCCTTGATCAATAGTAACGCTCTGGTAACTGGAGGCTTTAGCAACAGACGGCAGAGAGAGGAGATGGGAAGGAGGAGGGAGTAAAGTGGGAAAACCCTATGGAGGTGAAGAATAGAGGGAGAGGGAAGAACAGACAGATGAGGGGGAACTCCCAAAGGGATTATGAGTGTGTGTGTGTGTGTGTGTGGGTGACCAGCAAAGAAAAATAAAGCAGAGTGTTATCAGCATTTTCATATATTTTATATGTGATGGAGTTAGAGAAATGGAAAATATGAGAGAGAGAGAAAGATAATGCCACAGAAAGAGAACATATAGGCCAGAGAGAGAAAGAATAAAGAAAGAAAGAATGACAGAAAAAGAAGTCATGAGGGCCAGAGAGGGGGAGAGAGAGAGAGAGAGAGAGAGAGCAAGAGGAACGATGGAAAGCCAAACCAAATGTATGGACTAAAAGGAAGATCAAAGCCAAGCTCAGGCTCATGGCTGACGCTGCTTGTGTTACTCGCACATTATGGCAGCATTATGAGGCGGCTATTCCTGCACACGCACTACTCTGGGTGCCGCTTTTGATGGGATTAAACACTGGATGGCCTCTGCTGAAACATGGCAACAGGGATTTGGTGGTTGGGAGGTTTGGTGTGTATGTGAATTTGTTTGGGGGGGTGGGGGCTTTGATGTGTGTGGATGTGTGTGTCTGTGTGTGTCTGTGTGTGTGTGTGTGTGTTGAGGAGGGAGATGGTTGGACTTACGGCATCCCTTCTCATCACTAGAGTCGAAGCAGTCGGGGAAACCATCACATTTCCAGCCTCCCGGGATGCACTTCCCATCTCCGCACATGAAGATCCCAGGAATGTTGCACTCAGTGGTGTAGTTGTTCCCAGGGAGGAGCTGGCTCTCTGAAGAGGGCAAACAAACAAACATAAGAATGAGCTTCATGTTGGTTGGAAGTTATCCACCTTAGAGCAACAACAAAAATGTGAACTGAAAAGGTCTTATTTTATTCTCAATCAGAAATCAGAAGATGGCATGGAAATTCCTACCTAAAAAATGTAAAAAATCCCAAACACTTTCTTTCTTTCTTTCTTTCTTTCTTTCTTTCTTTCTTTCTTTCTTTCTTTCTTTCTTTCTTCTCCCTCTCATTGCTGCTCTGTGCTGATTGTGTAACAGGGAAGATAACTGAAGTCATGCTTTGTTGATGTTAGGAGTCTGAGGCCTAAGCTTGCATCTTTTGAAGTTTTTAGCACTCTTTGAAAGGTCCACATGGCCCCTGCTCCTCTGTGTCTCCTCCTGTGTGTCAAGCCACTATGAGTCACTCAGATGCACTATCGCAGAATAATGTCGGGGATAACATCAGGGAATAACCAGCGTTGGGTTTTGGGTGCTGGCAGGACGTTTTTCTGGGCTTGGCTACCAGGAGCACGGAGGGATTAGACGAGGGGAAATTGGATTGAATGGATTTACTCTCGCTCCGGGCTGACAGCACTGAGTGGGTTTTGGGGTGTGTGTAGGGGGTGGTTGTGGAGAGGGAGGAAGGCAGAATTGAGATGCTGTGTGTGTGTGTGTGTGTGTGTGTGTGTGTGTGTGTGTGTGTGTGTGTGTGTTTGTGCTGTTGAACTGTGCAGCATGACACTTGCAAAACTAGTGGAGCATTTTGAGGCTGAGTGGCCCTCTCCTGGGGGAGAACAACGGCGCGAGAACAGGGACTTGGCGAGACCTCTGACAGCCCCACATGCACAGGGTCACCACAACTCAGCCATTCTCTAAAGACATGGGGGTAATACACCCCCCCCCCCCCCCCACACACACACACACACAGATAAAAATGCATACACAACCAACACAATCACTCTCACACACACACGTAACCAAATGCAGCCTGCTAGCTGCTGTCAGGCTTACAGTCATTGTTATATTTAAGAGCATATTGATTTTAAACAAAACCTATGTTGGCATTTGGGTAACTTCGCAAATGAGTTTCAACTACTGTAAGCACGTGTTTATAAAAACAGCAACATGATTTATATGTGTAATTCTGTGGCAATTGAAGTATATTCGCTGTGACATTCACCAGGATTACTGGATTTACTGGATGTTTTGTTGTGTTTAGAGCATTAAGATTTTCACTGCTCATTTTTTCCTAGGGTAATTTCATGGGTTCCTTGCGTGTTGAAACTGGACACAAACACAGAGCATGGTGATTTATGAATGACCTGTGCTGAAAAGGAACAATAGATTATAGTCTTTATCTAGCGTGCTTACGTCACCCAAGGCCCACACTGCTCCTGTTGGTCTGTCTGCAACTCTAAAGCACATTGGCGCCTTCTTGCCAGCACAGACATTCTGTTTCTTGCCCCAACGCAATAGAAGAGCACAGAATGTCACCCAATAAATTACCTAAATAAACAATGGATTTTTCATGAGCAACGCTAACAAAAGTATAGAGCAGAATCAAAATCATCATGACAGCAGTGAGGGTTTTGGCACTGGTTTGCAGAGCTATACTGAAAACACTGGAATCCAAGAAATCAGATGTCAAAGGCACTGCACTCATTTAGGCTCACGGGAACAAAGCTGTACCTCAACCGAACATGGGAAGCAGGAGAGCGTGAGGGTAATCCCCACATTCCTATCACTCCACGTTTAACACACCTCTAACTCAGGTAGTCATTAGGAAAGCACAGCGCCACGATTCACTGCTTATTAGACGGGAAGCTCCATGAAGCTATGTAAAGCCCTGTGTTGGCATTACAAAAGACATCTTGGGCAAGATGGTAGTGAGATTTGTCAAGGTTTCCTAGAATTAGACAATACAGCAATAGCACTGCACTCAGTGTAGCCTGAAGTTTTATCACCTCCTAAGCTAATGGTATATATTACAGGCACATCAAAAATTTAAATAATAGATATGCCCACCAAATGTCCCATACAGATTATTTACATTGAGACAACAGTTTCTTGTTTTGGAAGTTTCTTGAAATTTATGTCAAACTACAACTTCAAGTAAGTGAGTGAGGTATGTGTGGACAGTGTGAACGGAGGTGAGTGCATAAGGCCAATCAATTGAGAAGTGAGCCATGACTGTGTGAGTGTGTGTGTGTGTGAGTGAGTGAAAAGGTGTGTTTCTATGGCTACCGAGTTAAAAAAAAAAGAGTCGTGACTGAATGTGCGTGTGAGTGAAGAGGTCAGTGGCTGTGCCTATTGATTTCAGAAGTGAAAGCTGATGACTGGATCTACATGTAACTGATTGAATAGGTCAATAACTGTGTCCTTTGGGTTGAAAAGCGAGAGCTGACTGATTCTGATTCTCTCTCTCTCAGTGTGTGTGTGTGTGTGTGTCAGTGAGCTGTGTCCAGTGCTATGAAAAGTGAGCGCTTATTATTCAGTGTGTGTGTGTTGAGCAAAGAGGTCAGTAGCTATGGCCAGTCAGAGCTGTCTGGATCTGCCTGTGAGTCATTGAGTAGGTCAGTGGCTGTGTCCAGTAGGTTGAGCATTGAGCAGTGATGAGGTGTTGTGCTGAGGTCATGTCAGACTCAAACCGTGAGTGATTGACTAGGTCAGTGGCTGTGTCCAATGGGTTGAGCAGTGAGCAGTAATGAGGTGTTGAGGCCCTGTCAGGCTGACTGTGAGTGAGGGACCGGCTAGCCATTCAGGCCTAAGTGTAACGTAGGGACACTCAGCTGCTCAGTCTGCTGGGTGGTCAGGGCCTTAAGACAGGGCAGAGAGTAGCCTCCCTCTTTTTCTCTTCTCTGTGACTCTCTGGGCTTTATTCACATAGTCAGATATGCCATGTCATCCGCGGTAAGCGCAAGTTGGTTTGAGGACATTCCCAGGACCATATTTATTTTTGCGCCCAGCACAACATTCAAAAGCGTTGGACTTATGTTACGTAATTAATCATTGGTGTGTTTTGGGTGTAACACAGAAGAGAGACTTAGCTTTTGTCTTTAAGAAGCAGGAGCCCATCCGTCTTTGGCTGGTTGGTATTTTATTGGCAGGTTTTCTCTACCATTAGAAATGTACCACAGATGCAGACGAAGGAAATTATTTTGAAACATCAATATCTACCTATGGCTATACCTGTGGACCAATAACGTAGATAAATGGCTATACTCAATGAGTAGGCTAAGTAAATTTCTGCCTTTTTAGATGCCTGAGTACTTACTGAATAATTTTTATGCCCGAATACTTAATGTTAAAACATAACTTTAACATTTTCAGAGAAGAAAACAAAAGGAAACAAACATCGTCCGTCCTCCATTTGTGAGCAATGAAAATCACAAAGAAGGAAAAAAAAACAGTCTCTTGATAAATCGCTTATCCTGTCAGAGGGGATTTTCCTGGGATGAAAAAATGACAGTAGCCTACTTATAATACTACTTATAATAGCCTACTTATACACAGCTACACAGCAGTGGTTAAAATGATCACTTACTTTGACAAAACATCAACAATATTCCTCACCTAATCTTTAGGCCTTATTGGCATAAAGATTAGGTGAGGAATATTGTTGGCATAAAATTATGAGCTGTAGCCACAGCGCCTTCATAGATATCATTTGTAGGCTACTATTTTTCGTTGTAGCCTAATTGCATGAATTAACACTGAGAAGCATTCCTGTAGATGACAGAAGCAAGGTGTGCAGGCATTGTGCACAACCTTCCATATCCTCAAGCATTATGCGCCTATAATATATCCTTTCAGCAGTGACTCCCGACCAAGTTTGTATTGGTCAGTGGCGGACTTATTTTCTGCCTTCTTATATTAGCATCTGGTGAGCTCTGCGCCAGACCACAGCTGTTCTTTTCATTGACACACCTGTGTGGCCGCAATTTTATCTCCTATCTAGACGACGTGAATTTCTGCTGGAAAAACAAACGATGGGTTGGCACAGAATAGTAATGACAGCTTGCGCCTGTCGCGAATGGTTTATTTCTCTCTCTTATATTTTCTATCCCTCTCTCTTTATCCTTCTTCCCTGTGAGTCTCTGTGTATCCTTCTTTTTCCTCCCGTCAGTATCTATCCATCTTTCTTTTCCCTCCATCTCTTCATCTATCATTTTGGTCACTCTCTTCCATGACCTTCTTTCCACCTTCATTCCACTCTCTACTCTCTCTCTTTTTCTCTCTCTCTTCTAACCTCCTTTCCCTGGTTCCTTCCATCCCTCCTTCAGCTTTGCGCCTGTCTAAAAAGAGAGTGGGTGTGTGTTTGTACTACTGTGTGTGTGCCTGTGTCTGTGTCTCTGTGTGTGTGTTTGTGTGTGTGTCTGAATTTTGCCCTTGGCAACACAAAGCCACAATGTGTTTTTTTTTTTTCTCAGGAATAAAATGAAAATGGAAAGTGAACTTCAGAACTTGTCTGCACACAGGCAGTGTTTGGCTAAGTCAACGGACAAGTGCCTCCGGTCAGCCACTAGGACAGGGATTTGGCCTTGTGATTTATTGTGGAACTAAGACAGCATTTGATTAAGCTGACAGATAGTATAGGCTACTGTTGTCAGGCTAACAGTGGCATTTAATGGAGGAAAAACAACAACACACTGATGGATTCAAAAGGGTATGCAAGTTGTAGGCTGAGAAGGACAAAAGACCAATGAAAAATGTGCATGCAACGCATGCAACCCCCCACCCTCACCCCCAAACACACACACACACACACACACACACACACAGTCGAACAAAGAGCCTCTGCAGATATGAAGCCCATTCTCTCCAGTCAAACACGTGTTCAGGTTATTTGGCTCCTCAGAGGGTTTATTGATTGACATGTTACATCAGTCATACTGGAGTCTGCAGATTCTAGCATTTAACCCTTCTAAAGCTTTCTCTCTCCCTCTCTCTCTCTCATCCTGTTTCTCTCTGTCACACACACACACACACACAACCACACACACACAAAGATTGTCACACACTAACATGCACAAAAATAAGTGCTACACACACACACACAGACGCACAGACACACACACACACAGACGCAAAGGGATGATGTAAGGCAGCCTTTTGTCTTGGGTAACAGGGCTCTGTGTGAGGAGTGGGGCGTGGCGGATGGAGTTTCTTTCATGTGCAGCGTCTGATTATGCACCCGCTACTGCGCTGCACTCAGACACACCAGCTGCCCCTGATTACTCCCCTATGCCGGGCGAATTAAAGGAATTACACACACGCGCACACACTCACACACACACACACACACACACAGCCACATGAACACAGAAATGCATATACACAAATAAACGTGCATTTGTTTGCATTCAAACATACACATTCATTCTCACAGAGATCCAAACAAAAACACACACACATGCATACATGCACATACACATACAGGCATGTGCTCCAAATACACATGTGAGCGTGCACACGCACACACACACACACACACACACACACACACACACACAAATCTGCATCCGCCCATCCAGACATACAACAATAAACAGTAGAGAGTGCATAAGTTAGGAGTGGGTTTTACTAAGGCCTACAGTACTCCATCACTAGCTCAGCCTTAATCAGGTCCAGCAAAACCACAATACCCTGTAGGCAGCTAAGCCCTTGAACTTTCTCTGCTAACCAGCCAGTCCAATCAGCCTCCTTTCAAAAAATGCCTGGCCTATCAACATCCAAATCCTCTGTGGCTACAGAATGAGGCTGCATGAGTTCTGTATGACTCTGTGTGTGTGTATGTGTGTGTGTGTGTGTGTGTGTGTGTGTGTGCACGCGTGTGTGTGTGTGTGAGAGAGAGATGAAGGGGAAGAGAGTGTGTGTGATTGTGTGTGTATACTTACGTGTGTATGAGAGAGTGTGCATGTCTGTCTGTGTGTGTGTGTGTGTGTGTGTGTCTGTGTGTGTGTGAGAGAGAGTGTGTGAGAGAGAGTGTGTGAGTTTGTGAGAGAGAGAGACAGACAGAGAGAGAGAGACAGGGAGAGAAAGGGGGATTTGGGAGAGATTGTGTTTCTTCTTCGACAATAAAGCCATTCAAAGACATGTTTGGGCTCAGTGCACTGCCCCCAGGGAGAGAGAGAGAGAGAGAGAGAGAGAGAGAGAGAGTGAGAGAGAGAGAGAGAATATGTTGCGAGTGTGTCTGCTATCCATATGAGTGGCAGTGGTTTTATCCACATGCCAGAGATGAAACACTTTCTTCTTTTTGTGTTCTGTAGTGAGGCTTGTGAGGGGCTGTTGTTCTATTCTCTTGCCTTCCCTTCCCTTCTGTGGCCCCTCTGAAGGATGACGAGCCAGCAAGGCAGGCAGACACAAGCCAGACCCAGGAGGAGCAGGGGCCTTACTGGAGATGGTGCCATCCATGCACAAACACACACACACACACACACACACACACACACACACGAGAAGGACAGAGTAACCACAGAACATGCATTGCTAAAAATGCAAAAAATAAAGCTCAAATTGTAAGAACACATACCCTTATACGCATATACACATGTACATACACACACACACACACAAACACAGTAGCACCTATGTATGAAAACTCAAAGTTTCCATCCTATTCCTATTTCCTTGTGTTGTGTTGTGTTACACATCTCTGCTGGATGTAAGAGACAGCGGCTCCAACACAGAATCAAGAGGAGGAGGAGAAGGAAGAAGAGACTCCCACTGGGTCGGATCCTACTCTCACATTCAGCCTGTCACACACACACACACGGTCCTCACAGGGAATACTAACATCCGTCTACCACGGCTTGGACGGTGTCTAACATTTAGTTTGACAGACTGAGAGACTGAGACTAAGAGACTGAAAGACCAAGACAGAGAAAGAGAAAGAGAGAGAGAGAGAATATACAATGTAAACCCCCCCTAAAGTGCAACTATACATACAATACATACATACTACACATACAGCAATGTGCTGCGTTGTGTTGTGCAGTTGTTCTGGACGTGAGGAAATACAGGGTTGGATGCAGCTCTCGGAACATCTCAAGAGTTACCAGACAGAGAACCACATGGTGGGGCGATGGTGATGTAGGTGATAGAGCTCCACTCTGCCTGACCCCATCAAAGTGTCATTGAGCAAGATACTGAATCCCACATTGCTCCCATTGGCAGGCTGGCACCTTGCATGGCAGCCTCCGCCACTGGTGTGTGAATGCATGTGTGTGAAAGGGTGAATGTGAGGCATACATTGTAAAGTGCTTTGAGTACTCGTAGGAGTAGAAAAACGCTATATAAATGCAGTCCATTTACCATTTACCATGTGGTGTGTGTTGTGTGTTGGTGTGTGTGGGTGTGTCTGTGTGTGTGTGTCTGAGTGAGAGATGGCAGGTGTGACGCAGCAGTGCCACCTGTCACCTGGGTAAAAAATCAGAGCATAGAAAGTGGGACACATCTCTCACATGCACATCTCATTCCCTGCTGCCATGGCAACAAGAAGAAGGATCAATGGAGCATGCAAACGGATGCCACCCATACCAACGGGGTCAAAGGTCAGAAAAAGGCACCATAGGAAGAAAGGCATTGCGTTAGAGGTTACATTAGCTTGTGATTTTATGAAAGGGCTTTTCCCCTGTATGTGCCCAGACAAAAGATGCTTGAGTGACCCTTTTACCGCTTCAGAGAAGGTTCAAAGGCAGGAATGGGAGCAGATCTCTTCACACATGGGTAAATACAGACCACCGCTGGAAGAGGAGTCAGCAGTGGCTTTGCACTCAAGTCTCAAACTCAAACTTCATCAGCTTCAGAGAGAAATATACTCCCTGCTGTAGCGAATACTGAACTCTCTAACCTCTAGTTTCAGAGATTTGTGAAACAAATGTGTGTGTCCGTTGTGTCTTTGGACATTGTCCACCTTCATATGCAGTATGTATTACTGAAAGCAAAACTTTATCCATGCAAATTTCCATACTTTTTTCCCCAGGTCTGGAACATAGTTATTCATACTTCGACTCTTTTCTAGACTTACATGTACAGGCGTGATGGCTTTTGTTTGACTAGTTGGATACGACACTGGGTGGCTTGTTTACTGTGGGAAGTCCCCAACCAAATAACACAAGTAATTAACCATCCTGTGGCGTGTAAATGGAGTCAATCGCATCTCATCACTAACTGGTGGCCAGAGAGAAATTATTTTTGTTTTTCACTGAAAGAAATGCAGAGAATAAGACAGGAGATGTCTGCATTGGGGACTATCAACACAGCTCCAGACCTGGTTGGGCATCAGGGATGATCTTCAGCCTCTTGGTGGTGCAGACACATAAATGCTACTGGTATCCATCAAGTTTATAGGCAGTAATTACATACACGTGATAGCTGGCAATAATGTGGCAATTTCTCATGTGATTAATAGAGGGCTTTTCTGGCAAGGTAACAAGAAGTGAAATATATGGAAATAAAAGACCCAAGATTCAACCCTCTGCTTCAAGGCTGTTAATTTGCAGCTGCAGTTATTAACTTGTTAGTCTGTATAAATAGATATCAGAGTCTAATCTCTAAAAGAAATCCCACATTGACTTGATTACGTTAAAAGTAAGCAGTTACCTGGAAAATGATTAATTCATAGATTAGGCACATTTCATTTGATGTTGTCTGTGTGATCTCCAAAAATATTTGAAATTTAACAACAAAGCAAGAGTACCTAATCTATTTATCTGTGCAACATGAGTCTTGTCTTTGAAGCAGCATTTATTTTGATGATGGTTAGGCTTCTTGATTGGCAAGTTAGTTATCGAGTTTTAGAAATCTCGTTAAGCATCTGCTGCACCCCCCCACCCACCACCCACCACACACACGTACACACTCATACACACACATCAAAAAATAAAGTGACTGAATCTGCTCTTCTCTGCAACAACAACATTCCCTTAGAGGTTGAAGTTATTTTTGTCTTTTGAACTTCTTAATTGCAAAGTTGATTAACTAGCTTTAGAAACCATCATCTGATGAACATAGCACGAACTCTGGAGTCACTCCCTCACCCTCTCACTCCCTCACTCATTGAGTCAGTCACTTTTCCACTCCCACTCACTCACTCACTCAGTCATCCTTCAGTCAAGACCTCATCTTCCTGTATGCCAGGTTGTCCTTGCATGCTCCACAGTGTGAATGATCAGCTCTGGTGGGGAAGTCATTTCCCCCCATTATATTAGGGCAACATAAGCTGTGCTCTACTCAAAGGGCAGGGATCCAAGATCATCATCATCATCATCATCATAGGGCTCAGCAGCTCCACATCACACACCACTGTCTCAGTGGGGCCAGGAGCATCCAGTGCCATTTCAGAGGCCAGTTGCATAATCCAAAATAATCCTCAACAAAATACAGCAAGTGAAGCATAGCATTCATTTACCTATTCCACTGATGATCCTTTATAGTGCAACTGTACAAAAAATAATCCATCTTAATGTAGTACAGAGGGCTGGCCATTTTAAAGGTCATTTCAAAGTGACATGAACACACAATGCGATGGTCATGGAGAGGATGAAAAGCAGCACTAGCAGATGTTTAACATGTTTGCTAGGTGCTTTGCACTTCGAGTGTGTTTCACTCAAAAGTGCAAAAAACAGAAAAGGCCTGATTTGTAGATACTCCTGCTCTCCTGCCACCTCGACTTATTGTAGGTGTAAACAGATCAACAAAGTCACACCACAAATCAGTATCCCCTTAACAGGTCAATGAGGGGACAATGGATTGTGTCCACTGCCTGAACTGCTATTGGACTGACGCTACACACTGAATTGGTAATCGCATCTAAGCACAGAGCCCGGCCCAACCGTTACAATTACGCCTCCCGTTTTGTAGCAAGTGAAAGTGGAGCATTGCTATGCTCTCCACAAACCTCATCAATATCTGCTGTCCTTTATGATGGCCTTGCATTGCATGACGAGGAGAATGGAGGAGTAAATCAATATGGAGCTGCTCGCTAACAAAAAGGCCCATTTTTGTACCCCCTGGCCCTGAAGAAATGAGCTTTATACATGAGCAGGTTTCTATGGCTGGGCATAAAAAAGTTACTTTCCAATTACACTGGTAATAATGGACCCTGTCTCAGACCCCAGTAGGGGATGGGTCAGTTGA
Organism: Tenualosa thibaudeaui; assembly: GCA_027481765.1. Lineage (NCBI taxonomy): Eukaryota > Metazoa > Chordata > Actinopteri > Clupeiformes > Clupeidae > Tenualosa > Tenualosa thibaudeaui. The sequence goes on from JAIFZK010000007.1 coordinate 9,461,317, forward strand.
AGGCATGAGTGATGGAATGAAAAAGAGAGAGCGGTATGGATAGAGAGAGACAGTTAGAGAGAGAGAGGGATAGCAAGAAAGGGTGAGAGAAAAACACAGAGAGAGAGAGAGATAAAATTCCACTGTAAAGGAGGGCTGGGTTTTCTCCTAAAATGGAGCAGATATTACCCACCAGGACATGTAAGCTCCACCTTTTTCCTCCTCCACCCTCCAAAAACAACATAATTTCTGGCCACAGATCACAGAATAGGGCAGGATAAAGACCAACACACAAACACACACACACACACACACACACACAAGAGTTTCTCATTATCAGTGTGACAGAGGCAATCAAATGCGGACAGTGTGCATACGTCAACCATATATGGCCTCTGAGTGAGCAAAACCAAATGGTCTTTGAATGAGGGGAAAAAGGCCACAAGCTCTACAGTTAAAAAAATCTTTCTTGTATGAGTCTTTCTTGTATGAAGGGGATTTTAGATGTTCAGTTGTACTGGCCCTGTGAACAACAAACTGAAAAGAGCCGACCCCAAAGGGAAACACCATTTCCCCACCCTGGTTGTCTCCTGCAATCTTTCTCTCTCCATATCTCTCTCTCACTCTGTCCCCAGCTCTGGATCTATCAGTCCATCCAAAGGCGCCGCATGACACCTCAAATCCGGCCGTGGCCCCTGGAAGATTAACTGCCAGCCAGCTACTGGCCGCTGATATGAGAATGCATGTGGGAGGCCTTTGGCGGCAAGCAGCCTCTGAAGTGATCTCTGTCAAATGCCGCGTTCCTGTCCTTGGCCGGTCAGTCAGGACTTCACAAGGCTGGCTGACTCGGTCAAAACCTCCCCCTCTCTGGCCCTGCCACACTGGTTGTTTACCAAATGAGGGCCTGGCATGCCAAGAGGGATGGAATAGGCCTAATGCTTGGCATAGAAGCCCAACTTGTGTGAGGATAGGGGCCACATCAGTGTGCGTGTGCGTGTGTGTGTGGTGTGTACATATATGAGAGAAAGTGTTCATCATATCAATTTCTCTCTGTTTTTTTTCTCTCTCTTTCTCTCTGTGTGTGTGTGTGTGTGTGTGTGTAATAGGCGTTTTCAGGTTCTGTGGTACTCTCAATGTGCAGTGTGGCTCAGTAATTGTGAAAGCCAGTCCTCCAGTCATCTTTTTTTCTTTGATATTTATGTATAATCTCAACTGCAAGCGAGAGCAGCAGGGCATCGGTAAATCACTACAAAATGTCATGCCATGAAATTGAGTGAAATGGAAATTTTCATCATTATTTTAGCTACAGGCATTAGAAGCATTCTGTGCTGAGGTGTGTATGTGTGTCTGTGTGTTTGTGCAACATAAGTGTCTAGAATTAATAATACAACATTATAAACTATGCATGTATCTGTACTGTATATATGTATGTATGTGTGTATGTATGTATGTGTCCTGTTTGTGTGCATGTGTGTGTGTGTGTGTCTGTATGTGTGTGTGAGTCTGTATGCATGGATATTAAAAGTCTGTAGCACTCATAATACAGCAAAAAAAGATCACAGTATAAAGAGTGAAGTTAAATGTGTAGCTTAACTTACATTCACATTAGGTGAAGGTCTGCAAGATTTCGAGCAACTTCTCAGGGAACACATAAATGCTCATAAATACATAAATACTCTTTCTGTAGGTGTCTGAAACTTTCCGTGCTAACTGATTGAGTCCTAGCCAAGCTAGCGCAACCTAGTGCTTCCGCTCAATTTCCTCCATCACAGCGTCAGGGAACAAGGCATAAGCTTCGGCTCACTTCGTCTCTGGGCTGAGACTGGCCGAACAGAGGGAGGGCTAAAAGTGATAACCTTGAGTGCAAACCTTTTTTAAACAGTAAATTATTTTACGTGTGATGGAATGTTTATGGTGGCCAATCAAATGCAAAAACAGCAGTGTTTTGAATAGAACACATCAGTGTGGTGCGCTGATTTTTTTGTTTTACACTTTGACCTAAATGTGAGTGATTTATGAGCTATTGACTCATGTGTAGTGTTTTCACACACTGAGCCAATTTCTGCAACATGCCTTTTAGCAACGGGCAAAAACTGTAACAGGAACAGAATTATCTATATGATATACACATGCAGAAAAGGAGGTGGCACTGTTACCTATTAACATTCTCATTTATTAGCCCCCATGGGCTAGACATTAGCTGAAGTGAGAGCCTGAGGAGCTCAGGATAGCACTAAAGCTGTTGTATTTATTTCCCCTTAGAGCATCCATTTTCTCAGTAGCTAGCTGCCTGGTCATAAAGAGAGTTTAGGCTATGTGTTAGAGAGAATTATGGCTTACAGCCTTTTTACTCGCCTTCTATAATGATACCAGCTAGTCTCTTGTGCTCACACACACGCACGCATACACACACACGCACGTGCACACACACGCACTCACAGACTGCTGCCCACGCGTAAAACAGCTTTTGTTTGTCACTCCCTGAAACACAGAAGCAGGCAGCAGTCGAATGCCATCAGTGCGTGGCCTCCTGCTGAGGGGGGGTGATGGTGATGTCTCCATCTCCCAGCATTAGGCACTTTGATGCAGTGGCCAGGTGCGTGGCAGAAACGCTAGCAGCGGCAAGTAAATAAAGAACAAAGCGCATTAGAACAGCAGGCTACTTTCTGGTGATAAATTACAGCAGTGACATATGCGTATGTGTGTATGTGTGTGTGCACGCGTGCATTTGTGTGTGTGTGTGTGTTAGACAGACAGCAGCTCAGCATAACATAGGGGTGAGGAAGAGGGCTGCATGCTTGAAACACATCGCACAGCACACTAGGCAAAGTCCAAAAATATATTTGAAAAAGAAGGTAAGAACTTTCCAATACTCCTGTACTCCTCTGCCTCAGGTTGTGAATGCAGATCTCTTTGGTACTCATGTCAGGTGGAACTGAGGCCAAGAACAGTCTTATTTTCAATGGCTTTCTCCTTAACCTGCTGTTGCCTGGGGAGTAATCTAACTCACTTGTCACTTTGGATAAAAGCTTGCACCAAATGAATAAATGTAAAATGTAATGCAATGTAAAACATCCAACTGATGCAGAGGCCACTGTTGCTGCAAGGGTATCACACACACACACACACACACACACACACATACACACATTAGCATGCACCCGCCAATCCCCAACCCCACCTCCACCATCACCACACACACACTCACACAAACATGCACCAAACACAAACACACACATCTATGACGGTATGCTTGGCTGTAGTAATCCAAGAATGTGTGCGTGTTGACTTTTAGAGAGTGTCAGCTTTATGCTGCATCTAAATACTGCAGTGGAAAGGAGGGGCGTTGCTTAGGACTGCTGCCTTTCCCCCAGGGAAGGTAGGGCAGGAGGGGTACTCACAGGCTTTAAAAGACAGTGCTGAGGAGACAGCAGCTTCTTGAAAACACACACACACACACACACACACACACACATAGGTACACAAACAGAGATGGACACGCACAGACATTCCTCTCACGGCTTTACTGTGAATTATTGATGACCAAATTGAGACAACTGGTCAATCGAAAACAGTGAGAGAGACCATGCTGCCACACACACAAACAAATACACACAAAATCAGACATAAACAGAGAGAGAGGAGAGTGAGGGAGCGGGGGAAAGAGCAAGAAAGAAAGAGAGAGATGAACAGAGGGGGAGAGATAGAGAGAGAGAGAGGAATAGAGCTTAGGTCAGTTTCAAAAGTCAATACGTAAGAATCTTGTATAACTTCATGACGCAAGTGTGTGTGTATTTGAGTGTGTGTGTGTGTGTGTGTGTGTGTGTGTGAGAGTCAGAGAGTTTGTGTTTTCATTTGTTTATTTGTTTGTTTGTTGTTGACACTCACAAAAGCCTGATCGACTTAAAATTCTTGCAACAGCTAGGCTAATCGCAGATACTATCAGCATTTAATTAGGGCCTATTTTGAGTCTGCTGCAGACAGCTCAATGAATTTCTGAGCGGCTACATGAGAGACTTAAGAGTTCCCTTGTTTACTCTTTATAAGCAGGAAAAAAAGACACCACGCTATGGCATAATTCCTCCATCCAACTCTCACTAATGCAATACAGCGTCGAAACCTGCAGATTAAAAGCCTTTTGCCTTTAGCTTGTTCTGATTACATGCGTAAACAGGAGTTGCATAATTGGTAGAGATTTGGAGAGATTCAAAGCCGCAACCTCAATGTTTATTAGCGAATTGATTCGAAAAGCCACACACATCAGCTGTCTTTCAAGCCCTGTGCTCCCGCGTTATTAACAAGGCGTAATTGAATGCTCTTGGGGGCATCTCTGTCCCCGCTTGTTTCACGCACACATTTAGGCTCGTGCTGAAAATGCCACCGGTGCTTGTAATGGCTCTCCGCTCCATGGGTAATTGCACATGGCTGCAGGGAAGGAAGGGGGGTGGGGGTTTCGGGGGGTATGAACGCTCTTTCCATTAAAGTTTGGGGTAGTGATGCATCATGCCACATGCGCCGTCACGGAGATGAGCCGCCTCCGAGAAGGATCTACAGCCTCCACTGGGCCGATTGAATCACACGCAGTGTGCTTATAAAAAGTCATGATGGTAGTAGGCCCATGGATCACACACACATCGCTGTGCAACATGTCAATAGTTTCACCTGCTCAAGCAATCTTTACCTTGCCTTCATACACAAGATTCACAAGCCATCCAACCACTACACACACACACACACACACACACACACACACACACACACACACACACACACAGACACACACACACAAGCTTCATCTCTATGCATTCACCATGCATGTAGGTGTGTGCTCAGACTAGTACTACAGACAAGTAGTCCAAGCAAAGCCCTTCTATATTTAATTACTTATTTTGCAGCATCAATACTTTCAAGACCACCGTGGGATTACGTGACATAAAGTGCAAGGGAAGGGAATGTGAAGGGGATGGATGACAGGTGGAGGGAGGGGGGTGATAAAGGTGGTGGTGGTGAATAGTGGAGATGATGAGCCAGGCTAATAAATGAAATGCATATCATCCAGCTCCCCGTGTGTGTGTGTGTGTGTGGTTTACACACGTTTAGGTTCTGTGTACCCAGTAAACACCGCTCTTCCCTAACATCTCTGACATCAGGAGGAGGCTGAGGCAGGGTGTGCTGACATTTCTCTAGCAGCAGCAGACAGTGACAGATGAGAGAGAAAGAGTGAGAGGGATAGAGAGAAGGAGAGAGAGCAAGAGAACGAGAAGAGAGATGGATGGAGAGAGAGAGAGAGAGAGAAAGTTCCCTCTGGGACTGCAGGGTCTGTGCCTATCTGATGTGACACTCATATTCAGAGCTGCACCTTGCCAATGCAGCCCTTACTTGGGACTGAACTGTTACTGAACAACAACACCATGGTTGGAGAGAGAGAGAGGGAAAAAACTAGAGAGGTGAAGAGGAGGTCACAGTGAAATGGAGTCAAGGAAAGAATAGATGGGAAAGAGAGGTTAAGGTAAGAAAAGGAAAGAGGAGGAGAGTGAGAAAGAAAGACAGAGAGCGAAATATAGAAAAGAGAGCGAAAAACTGCAGAAAATGGGCAAAAGGTCCTGGAGTATTGATGGAAAAGAAGTGATGGTAAGGTAACATTATGGGAGAGATAAGGGAAGGAGAGCAGAGTTATAAATCAGCAGGCGGTCAGAATGGAGGGGCCCTCACAAGCTACCATAGTTGGGAGCAGGAAGAGGTGAGACTGCATGTGGAAATGGAGGCTGAGTTCAGCTTCTCCTTTCTTCCAGTCCTCTCAACATGTCTGCCTATCATATACGAGACCCAATATAAAACTCAGCAGAAAGAAGAAGGTAATGTGTGTGTGTGTGTGTGTGTGTGTGTGTGTGTGTGTGTGAGAGAGAGAGAGAGAGATGAAAAAGAAAAAGAAAAGACTAAGAAAGTAAGAATATGCAAGTCAGAAAAATAGAGAGAAAAAATCATGAAAAGTAAGTTCGTCTGATGGCAGTAGCATAGTAAAAGTGGGTATAAGCATGACAGATTGAGAGATATGCAGAAAGAGAGAGAGAGAGAGAGAGAGAGAGATGAAGCGTTCTGTGAGTTCTAATGGCACCAGCCGAGCTGCACATGTTCAGTGGTCACAGTCACTGGCATTGCAAATGCACTAATCTGAACTAATGATGATATCCTGCTGATTCACTCAGCTTTGTAACAGCCTTTCCATCTCTCTCTTTCATTTCTCTCTTGTTCTCTCTCTCTCATTTCTTTCTATCTGTTTTTTTACTCTCTCTCTCTCTCTCTGAGGGACGAGAAAAGGAGAGCCGAGACTGTGAGAATAGAAATCAGCCCATCTAGCCTGCAGGAGAGGATGGGAGGATGGGGTGTGGGGAGGGACAAGGAGGGTAGAGAAGAGGAAGACTCACGTTCAGGCCCTGCTTCATCTCAACCACAGAACACTGCACTCCCCTTGTGACTTACGATCCCTGGGTGACTATATCCACCACAGGTGTTGCAGTTCAGATGCACAAACACACAGTAAGATGTGAATGTGTGTGTGTGTGTGTGTGTGTGTACCAAAGTGACTATGTGTTGGTGTGGTGTGTGTGTCTGTGTGTGTGTGTGTGCATGCATATGTGTGCACGCGCTGTGTACCAAAGAGAAAATAACTGTGTGTGTGTGTCTGTGTGTGCAGAGCAAAACACAAGAGAAATACTGAATTTTGCACAAATGTGGTCTGCTTTGATCTTCAGAAAGTCTTGAGGCTTTGCCATCATCCACAGTGAGAGGGCCGGGACAGTAATCACCCTGCAAGTGTGTGTGTGTGTGTGTGTGTGTGTGTGTGTGTGTGTGTGTGTGTGTGTGTGTGTGTATATGCTCATCAAAGTGAGTACGTATGGGATTGTGTGTGTGTTTAAGTAAAAGTGTGGACTGAGAGGGGAGGTGTACTAATCAGCCACTAAGCAACCACAGGGCACTTTCTGCTACCCAGTCAAGCCTTTCTGTTGTCATGGTAATGGTTTAACAGCCTCTGCCTTCCAGCAGACTGGGAGGTACTTTGAGCCACTAACTACTTGTATAATGGCTGCAAAACTGAGGAACTTGGTGTGCTTTTCACATCATTTTAGTAGCAGGCCAAATGTTTGTGGCAAACTTCAGACAGGCTGTTCTCAAGTTTCCGAGTGTTTTCGTCTTTCTAAGCGAATGTACAAGTGGCAGACAGCTCCTTCGGCCCAGTTCTCCTGACCATCAGGAGGCATTTATCCATCCATCCATCCATCCATTCATTCATTTATCTTTCATCCACCCATCATGTCTACAAACACACTGACACTCACAACACATAGGGAAAGAAGAGGGAGAAAGAGAATGATGGGAACGTCTCTGTGTGTGAATCCAAATCTGTGTCTGCGTCCTAAATGACCCTTACAAAGCACTCAACAAGAGGAGCACAAAACACACAACATGAATTATATAAAACATGCTGCATAAACTGTACAGAATTCCATACATGAAAGATACACACAGTGGCACCTTGCACAAAACAGCTTTGAAGCAGGGCTTGGAAAGCAGAAACTCTCTCTCTTTCTTTCTTTCTTTCTTTCTCTCTCTCTCTCTGTCTCTCTCTCTCCAAGGATCAAACAGCTCTCTGGATAAAAGGGGATACCAAGTAATGCTGAATAAAATCTTGCTAAACTGTTTTTACAAAGTTCAGGGTATGGTCTCTGGTTTGAACCAGGCAAGTATCTCCATCTGTTTTACTGTCTGTCTGTGTATGTGAATCTCTCTCTCTCTCTCTCTCTCTCTCTCTCTCTCTGTGTGTGTGTGTGTGTGTGTGTGTGTGTGTGTGTGTGTGTGTGTGTGTGTGTGTGTGTGAACACTTCAGTCCAAGCACAATGCCATTTGTGGGGAGGGGGCAGTGAAGTAGGGTGAGGTGAGGGATCTGACAAAGATCCATGATTTGTCATGCTGATACGAGCAACAGTGACATCATCCCAAATAAAAACAAATGGTGGAGAGAGAGAGAGAGAGAGAGAGAGAGAGAGAGGTGGTAGTTATAAGCCAGGATTTCATTCAGTGGAGGAGTAAAAAAAATAGGGGAGTAAAGAAATTAAGCTTAACAAATGTGTCTCATTTCCTCCCTTCTTCCTTCTCTCTCCTCCTATTCTTCCTCTATCTGAGACTCCCTCTCCTTCTCACCTCTCCTTTCTCTGCTCTCTCCTTCTGCCACTGCGCTTGTCAAATACAGGTGACAATTAAACAATCACTCAACATCAAAACACTGATGATATTCTCCAACATTACGAAAGGTGGAATAGATCCTTTAATTGCGCCAGTAACTTTCTGAGAACTTCATATGTCAAGCTTTCTGACACCCACCCATTACCCCCACTGAAACACAAACACACACACACACACACACACACACACACAGGCACACAGGCACAAATGCCATCACACACACACACACACACAAACACACACACATAGCTGTTTGAAACACTGATTAGATGTTATTTCAAGACATCAAAAGACTCGCCTTTCTTCTTGTTGTCCTGCTGTTAAGAAAGTCCCCGAAAAAGCTGACAAGCCGGCGCCACTTGAAGCAGAGCACACGCAGGGGCCTTAGAGGTCAATGTGATTTATACACATCGTCACACACAACGCTTGACCTCAACACACCATCTGTTGCTCAACACTGCAAGCAACTGCAGTGTCCCTCTGACACACACGGCCTCAAGCACAGTGCCCTACATGACCCTTACAAAGCACTCAACAAGAGTAGCACAAAACACACAACATGAATTATATAAAACATGCTGCATAAACTGTACAGAATTCCATACATGAAAAATACACACAGTGGCACCTTGCACAAAACAGCTTTGAAGCAGGGCTTGGAAAGCAGAAACTCTCTCTCTTTCTTTCTTTCTTTCTTTCTTTCTCTCTTTCTCTCTCTCTCTCTCTGTCTCTCTCTCTCCAAGGATCAAACAGCTCTCTGGATAAAAGGGGATACCAAGTAATGCTGAATAAAATCTTGCTAAACTGTTTTTACAAAGTTCAGGGTATGGTCTCTGGTTTGAACCAGGTAAGTATTTCCATCCGTTTTACTTTAACTGAGACGTTAGTCTGGCACTAAAGAATGCAATACAGAGTACAGCGTTTCCCTCACCAACTAAAATGTCTAGCTGAAGCAAGCCAGAAGGGATGACCTTGCTAGATTCAACACCTACAAACATCAAAGAATTACTGTCAGAAGAAGGTAAACCTACAGCCGAGGTAAACACACTGTTTCCTTACTGCCAATGTGTTTTGTTGTCAGTTTGCAAATGTCAATGGTGAAATGGGAAGTAAAGGAATCCACAATCAATGTCATTGTCTGGGATGGATCATGATTTCAAAGTTATTGCAAATGGGTCCACATCCATTACAAAGCTGGACTAGAAACATCTGCCAATGGACAGTGGCACTGGCTATCTTCATGAAGTGGGTGAGTCTGGTTCAAATGAACTAATGCCTGCCCAGTCACACACAACAAAATGTACTTCCTTGTGGTAAACATGCACACTGGGCATCACCCACAGTAATGCACTGCTGTGATGTCTGCCATGAAGGGCCAGCACTGCAGCTAACATATCCCAAAGATGAGCTAGCTACATGATATCTATGTGATTCATCTCCATACAGCTATATGACTCATCTCTGTGTTGATTTAGTTCCGTCCAGTTACAAGCAAAAAATGAGACAGATTCAGACAAGATGTGCCATTCCTAGAGCTGATGTTTAGGAGTGATAAATATGAGGGAAGCCCATGATTTCAACCAAAGGGACAAGAAACATCCATAGTAAATATGCATGACAACACACTGAATTATGCATTAAATGAAATCTAAGAAAACTGTGTCAGGCACAGTTTTGCCAGTTTTAGAAACTGGTGAATTATAGTCAGACCCAGTCACTTGCTCCACTGGAAAACATTTATTATTCTTGCCTTTCAGGTTAATGGGGTCTGCTGTAATCACCAAAACTCATGTTTTAGTCAAGGTCATTTCGGAGCAGCGCTTTTCTCCCTGGTGGAGAGAGTCACACTGCAAGAGCAGGCCGTGTTGCATGCACACACATACACACACACACACACACTACACAGGTAAACACAAGAGATGCAGCAGGGAGCAGCTCGTTGATGGCAGCCAGGGCCCCACTGAGACTACTGCCAAGCTGTGGCTTGCAGCGTACCAGCATTAAAGCAATTAACATCAGCTTTGCATTTCCCCCCAACACACACACACACACACACACACACACACACACACACACACATTCCATTGTGTTACTCTACAATCATACACACACACACACTCCACTGTGCTACTCTACACTCATACACACACTCCACTGTGCTACTCTACACTCACACACACACACACACACACTCTAGACTATGCTTCTTTACACTCATACACACACACACACACACTCACAATCTAGACTACGCTTCTTTACACTCATACACACACACACACACACTCACAATCTAGACTATGCTCCTCTATACACACACACACACACACACACATACACACAAAACATCCACACTGACACTCAGCCCTCCCGGCTCCAACAACATGGGGGGGTTGCAGGCAGGCAGCCGTGCAGATCAGGCGATTGGTTCCAGTGCAGAGGAGAGATTGGGCTCCACGCTGGTGTGCCTCCAGGAGGGGATTACGACTCAGCCGACGAACAGCAGCCCAGCAGAGGGGCCATGGAGGGGGAAAGGAGGGAGGGGTGGGGTCAATTGATGCTAACTCACTCAGTCATCCAGCACTTCACCGTTTCCTATACAAACACACACACACACAAAGACACACAAACACATGTATGCATACACACAATGCTCACAAATACACACACAGACATGCACCCCCCCCCCACCCACACACACACACACACACACACACATACACACACATACATACATTTAAACCCCCCACGAGTCTGCAAAGACTCAGCAGAGCGAGTGAGAACCAAACTCAAACCAAAGCCCAACCCAACCCAAGCCAACCAAAGCCAGGCCGGCACAGTCTGCTCTGTCTCGCTCCAGTGACTTCCTTTCTCAGTGCCAGCCAGTGTCTGGGCTCACAGGGAGGCTCTGCCGCTCGCCTGCATCATGAGAGTATGCCTGAATTACAACACAGCAGCAGCACTCATCAAGGCTCTCTCCCTCTGCCTCACACTCTCTCTCACACACACACACACACACACACACACACACACACACACACACAGTAAATACACACACACACACACAGTAAATACACACACACACACACACTGTAAATACACACATAGACCAACCCCATGCAGAACACTGACATTATATGATTAATGTATCAGCATAACTTCTCCTTACACTATTTGACTCTTGGACTATTTTTATATCAGGGCAGGGTGTCACTATCAGGGCTCACTATCAACAAAAACATTAGCACTCAGCATAGAGCATCAATAATTGATTATGAATTAATAATATAGCAATGACTACATCTATCAAAATGAATAATGCTGTAAAAACTGAAGTTAACTAATTTGTGAATATTTGTATGTGGGGAAGGGAAGAGCATATTTGTGATCCTCACACAGAGCTACATAAGGCATGGCATTAGGGACTGGATCCTGTCATGCCAACCTTGACCAAGAGGGGTTCAGTGACCCAGCCTGGCATTTGGGAGGAGATCCTGTAATGCCAACCCTGATCAAGAGGGGTACAGTCACTCAGAATGGTATTAGGGAAGGGATCCTGTCATGCCAAGCTCTGACCAAGAGGGCTTCAGTGACCTAGCATGGCATTTGGGAAGAGGTCTTGTAATGCCAAAAGGGGCACAGTCACCAAGAAAACCTATGAGTCTGTCTGTCTGTCAGGAATGGGTGGGATTTGTGCATGCATGCTTGCATGTGTGTGTGTGGGTGGGGGGCAAGAGCCCAAAATAGCCCCTCTGTCCCCTCTGCCATTCAGAGAGACAACAGCAATGAAACAGCTCCTGGCTGTCCGGTGGCCCCGGGGAGCAGGGGATACAGCTGTCACGTCCCACTCACAGGGCTGGGGACAGGAGACACGTTCTCTCTTACTCCGATGGGACAGAGGACAGGAGCAGAAATGTGATTATGTCCTCTGTCGAAGGAGCAAGGAAGGCAAACATTAAGAGGAGGAGGGAGGGAGAGGAAGAAGAGGAGGAAGAGACTGTGCATAAGCCTGTGTCGTCTTTGACTTTAAATCCTGATGACTTTTAAGGTCTGCGCAAACAGACATTGTTTGCACACACACAGACACTCACACACAGAGTTGTACCTGATCAGTCCCATGCATATGGTGATGATAACCACAGACACACACACACACTCACACACACACTCTCTCTCTGTGTGTGATGGTAATTACCATATACACACACACTCTCTCTCGCTCTCCTCTCACACACTCACTCACACACACACACACACACAAACACAAAAGCATACTCTTGGCCTTTCAGATGTCTCAAGATCTTCGAGACATCAATGTGCAGCTCTTGTCATCCCCGGCTGAAACAAAAACCTATGGCGCAATCCACAATCCAAAAATCTCTCCACCAAAGTACCCCCTCTGCACTGCAGTTTTGTGCTACGCCTCCAGCAACCCAACCCTGATGGGGAGACCTCTATTAACTAGTTGACCTAAGCTGCATGTTGAAGCAAGACCAACAAAACTTTTTTTTTTTTTTGGGGGGGGGGCTCAACCAGAGGGAATTGCATGTCAGGTGGACTGCACATGTATTAGGGACGCACTAAAGCGTAGATTCTTGGCTCACGACCAGCTTTGATATTAATACGGCCTGAGTGGCCGTTTCTTCTGTGTTGCCTTGCATAAATAAATCAGTTTGGCTTTTGATTAATGACACTCATTGAATGCGAATTCAATTATGCAGCTACAAGGTAATGAAAAAAAAACTCTTTTCTCAGTCCATCAACTGAACAGCTGAGCGTTTCCACATACAGCCACTTCAAAAGGGCTAAACTGACTTATACAAATGACCTCCAAATCACACACACAGGGCACCAGCAGAGGGTGAGAGAGATAGATAGATAGAGAGAGAGAGAGATTTCATACTTGTCAGTCTGAGTCTGACGTGAGAGGCAGTGTGTTTGGCTGGGGGGGTGCCATGGCATTTGTTGGGCTAAATGTCCAACCGCAACCCAGACCTCAACCCCCACCCACACCCCACACCCCCTGCCTCTGGACAGGTCAAAGGTTAGAATTTAGACATGGCAGCTCTGTTTGGTCAGCGCTGCCTAACTCCCTGCAGATGGCTCCCCCACTCCCCCTCTGCCTATGCCTCTGCTTACCATGCATAGCATGAGGAAGGAAAAATCCATGAAGCAGGGCAGCCCTTGCCCAAAGCCTCCATTAATCTACCACTGCACAGCAGCAGATATGGATGCGCTGCAAGACAGCAGCTGACAGCTCACCATGTCAAAACAGGGAGAGTAGACTTCTAAAACAAAACAAAACAAAACAACTACATTTAGGAACAACTATTTCGTTATTGTTGCGTTTCCTCTGCAACTTTTAGAAGCATCAGTATATTTTGCACGACAAAAGAGCATGTATGGCTGTGCGAGGCAGTGTGTATATGTGCATGTTTGCTTGTGAAAGGGCGTGTGTGTGTATGCACACTCAGTAAGTACATTCTATGCTCCAGTAGTCAATATGAAACAGGTTCTGAAGCCACAGCGATGACACAGGTGATCCAAAATCTGCCTGCTTGCATCTCTTGCCAGACGCGATCGATTCTGAATCAATGAGCAAACAGAAATCTTTCTTAAGTCCTGCTTGCTCTTCGCACCCTTCTGTTCTCCTCCACACTAAGCATGCTCTCACATTTCCCAGTCTTAAATATACATCTGAAGGACACCAGTCAGGCTCTGAAGAAGAAACTGCAGGAGATGAGATGAGACAGACTCAATCAAGGCTACCTTGGCATCCAAGGGTAAGGGTGGGGGGTGGGTAGATATATGTGGGGGAGAGCACCTGAGGGACGATTCTCTTTCTGTCCCTGTCCTTCTCTAACCATCTACTCTGGCCTTGGTAAAGAGAGAGCTGTCTGTCATCCCACTGGACTGGACAGAGGTCTGAGCAATGCTGACTGCTCACAGGGGGTCCCCCACAGACCTTAGCAGGACAGCAGACAGATGCTCATCAGGACAGAGGTTCAGTGAGCTGAGCCTCTTCTCAGATTACAGTAAACACACAGATGCGCGGCCACACACACACACACACAAACAGACACACAAGACACACACACAGAAGTCACCAGTCTCCAGATCTAGAACCACCATTACCCAGATCTCACAGTTAAGCAAACATCACCGCTTATTAGTGTTAAAGTGTCACTTTATAAAGTTTAACCTAAAACTTTACGCTAGTCACTTTCCTTCACTTTACAAAGTTTAGCCAAGGCAAACATTTAAAGAAAACAGTCAGAAACAGTGTCCCATGGCCCAATTTCCTCATGCTTTCACTCAATGAATACCGATTAGGTGTTTTTATATGTCTTATTTTCTTACAGTGTGGTTTCATGTTCAGATGGCTTCAAAATCTTACTTAACTACATAGTTTGGCAAGAAAACAAGCATCTTTCCAACCATCTTTCAGACCCACTGGCACCAAAGTCATGTAGTTCATTACAGCCCAAGGGTATTTGAGGATCCTATTCTTCTGACTGAGAAGAATATCAATGCGAGGGTCTGCTGCTGATTTTCAGAGGCATTATGTAAACAGCGTGCATTGTTCTGTTTTACTGAGTTGGGGGTGGGGGTTGGAGACTGGGGTGAGTACAGGGAAGAGTGTCGTGCAGAGATGGGTCTGAAAATGAAGCCACAGGCTTGGGCCGACTCAGAGAACTTCCTCAGATATGTGTGTTCATTAAGGCTGTCGGAATCTGCGGCTTTCTCTGTCTGGCTCCACCCCAGTCCAAAGTACTGCAGGATCACACTGTCTGCTGCAGTCTGTTTGCATTGTTTATGACATCCACCCAACAACCCAGGGGTGTGTGCACTACACTGCATGATGAAATGTGATGTTTTACAGAATGGAGAACTAATAAAACGCCATGACTTACATATCTAAAAACATATTTCAGAGAGTTTAGATGATGTTACATGCAAGGGTTGTAAATTTTACACAGAGCACGATTTGTTGAACTGCAGATGAAATATTAAACAGGTCAAATATACCAATGGTGTCAGGATGCTTGGCCTTCCCCTGGTTTGTTACCTGAGACCTGTGTTCATAAATCTAGCATTTTTATATGAATGTCATATTTTTTCAGAGGATGACTGAAAAAATCGTTTTATCTTACAAATCAGTGTCTTATTAACCTACCACACAACATGATATTTTCAGTCCATCTACTTCCCTGTGTTATTCTGCCAATACCCCCTATCTGTCATCTATAGTTCATCTCCACATGGCCTGTGGTGTCTGATGTACTCCGTCTCCCATGGGAGTGCCATCCTCCATCTGCCCTCATCCACAAACCCCCATCGGCGATGTGGGAAGACCAAACAGCGCCTTTCCACTACCATTTCATTTGGTAAATTACAGTGTGTGCCACTTTTAGTGGGCAAAAATGCTGATTGCACATGTGACTACCAGGGACTCATATTTAAGCATCTGTGCAATCCAAAGCAGTTTAGAAGATTGTTTAGCACAATGTGTCTAGTAGGCTAGTATGAGCGATACAGAAGTAAGCCTGCCAACAGGGAAAATGTAACATCCATTCTGAGATGCTCTGAGAGATCCAACTCATCTTTGGCACTTAAAATTAATTCCATTAACTTCCATTACAAAAACAAACAAACAAAAAAAACACACAGAGAGGACTTCTAAATTACAAGATCACTGGTTCCCTGTAGCACACATTTTGGAATCTCTTAATCGTGCATGTAGCGGAAGTGGTGTACAAAGAGTGTGATTCTCTCCAATCGACTCTAAGAGGCTATCAGACCAATTAGGCCAACCCATTTGTTTGAGCCCAAGTATTACATGATACTATCATGTAACATCTACCTGAGATGATAATAGTGTTTTGCAATGTCTTTCTGCTTAGCTTTTCAGACTATTGTTATGCCACATCTACAAATAAATAACATGTACTGACACCAGACAAACTAATCTTGTAGGTCAGAGGATTTGTCCAAGGAGATATGCCTGTTGAGATGCATAGGTTTCGTCTAAAATTATAAATTTGGAACAGCATGAGAGACATGACAGGACAAAACGGCAATAAGCAATTTGGCATTTGGACATCTAGGCCTAATTTATCTCATGTGCTGGAATCCAATAGTGTAATAAAAGTGTAACAATCTGCAATTAAAGAAATCCAAGGGAACTCTTGTAGAACTTGAATGAAACGTTGGTTCAGACCCTGTAATCCCAGTCTGTTCTGACACAGCTGTCTGTGCATGAAGAGCGTAGGACTAGTGTAAACTGTAATTAAAATGCTATTCAGCGTGTAAACAAAAGTGGACCATATAAAGAAATACTTTTAAAACGAGATAGCATTTGCCTCCCTTGCTTCAGGCCCCCGTTCGGCGAGCGAAGCAAGGGTCGGATTGACTTGTCACCACTCTCTTGACAACTAGCCTATTTCGGGTTCAAATTGCCTTCATCGACACCCCCTCAATCTTTCAGTCAACGAGTTTTTCTACTTCAAGACTACCGTTCACGGTATATTTCGTTGATGGCCAAACCGTTACTCAAGTCATCTAATCCAAGCGTTCAACGTCTCCACGTATTTCTGCGATTGCGCGACACTGCAGAGATTGGAGGGGGGAATGTGTATGACGACGACAAACTTTTCTCTTTGAAGTTGGAAAAGACACTGTTCGTCTGCTGGACTCATTTCGGAAGGAAACAACTCGTGCGGGAATTGCAACAGTTGTCCCAATAGATTGAGAACATTAAGGTTACGCCACATATAATACTTGGTCAGTTACTATTTAACTAGCGGCGCCGTCGGAGTCAATAAGACAAGCATGAGAGTTCAAAACATTCAGATGACTTACCAACCGAGCTTGTGCCCGATCCCGAACCAAGCAGGAGATACCAGATCCACATCCTACAACGTTTTCTTCCCGGCCTGCCCTTAATTCACCCCGCTGTGGACCAACAATCGGGGCGATTGCAAACTTTATCCTTTTTTACCACTTGGCGTAATACATAGCCTACGTATTCTCTCAGTTTAGTCCAAGCAAAGTTTTGAAGTTAGCCTACTTGCATGGAGAGGTGGGCTCTCACGCTGTGGGACAGCCTACACATCGCGGACCGAGGGAGGGGCAGAGGTGGTCGGCGATGGAGGGCTAGCCTACACGAGTTCAGTCGTCGGGTGTCGGGTTCGCACTTATCCGCTCCGGAGAGGCGGAGACTCACCCTGGCACAAGATGAGAGAGGAGAGTGCTGAGTGAAGAATGAAGTTATGCTTCCGTAAATACAGTGTAAATAAAGGTCTCGGTATTCCTTTACGAAAAATTAAAACCTGCAGTGAAACAAGGAAGTATTGTATTTCTGCAATGAAGTTCATATTCTGTGTCCAAAATATTGCATTGTTGCAATGAAGCTCGGTATTGTATGCATGCAGGTTTTTGGGGTCCGAATGTTGTATTAATTATAGGCCTACTGTAAACTGCACTGTAGGCCAGCAGAAGTTACACTATGGGAAAATGCATTTGATACTGCAATACAATTATTATTATTGTTGTTGTAATTATTATTACTATTATGAATAATAATATACTAAGGGCTGTCGCTATAAGGATTTTTTAGATCAAAAAGTTTTGAAAATGGTTTACATGCTATTCTGAACAAGAAACTGTTGGTTAGGTGAAATTCATATGCCAAGATGGATGATAGATGACACTGGTGGACATGTTGGGCTGTCTGCTAAAAAGCTACAGTGCTACAGTGATTTGTAGGCCAATACTGTCCAGTTTAATAGATCACAATGTTTAACAATGTGAAATATTATAATAGGCAGACTCCAATAGTATCACATTATGATGCTAAATAGGATTCATAATACTGAACTGAATTGAATTTATGATATGTGCTGTCTTTAGGCCTGTGACCAGGGTGTCTCGATTAAATTAACAAGATGTTTTGAGAGGAAAAGTAAAAAAAGTCTAGGAAACGTAAGGGCATAATATAGGAGAAGTCCAATGCGATTATTCTCAAGCAGAAGAAGTTTTGAATGACATCTCTTAACAAGGTGCACCCACAAACCTTGTCAAATGCAAACTCCTTCTCATTGTGCCACCTTAGGCCTAAATTAGCTAAATTAACTGTCACTGACCATAAACCTGTATTTCGGGATGCCTACAGTGCATAAAATGACAGTTTGAATGGTTGTGGACACTTGACCCATCATCTGTCTTGAGTAAACCCAGGCTGCACCTCAGTCAAGACTGAGAGAGAGTCTGCAGAGGAGCCGTTCATTTCCGGTCCGTGTAAACCAGTGTGAAAATAGATATTATTTTAACAAATCTTTTCAGAAGTGTAGGAAACCCATCTTTCTTGTAAACAATGCTTTTACACACAGTTGTAACAATTTGAATTGTTTGATATCTACACACACACACACACACACTATATGCTTCTGTTCACTCATTGAAAGTGCAATGTCAGGATTTGCTATGTTAGTGTTGGTCCCTGACTAGCTGCCCGCTCTTGACTGGAACAGATCAAGAAGGCAGGCATGAGACATTGTGCAGTCATCTGCCATCAGGATTATTTCATTTTGTTCTCCAGGGCACCTAACTCGATACAGCTTGTGTGCATTGTAGTTGGCAGCCACACGTTGACAGGCACAGAATCCGCGTCCATCAATTAGGTCGAGCTATCTACAAACAGAAGGCCTGTAGGACCTAATTAGCCTTTTCGCAAATGACAAACTCTCTTAATGTGACCACTGCCCGATGCATGCCCCCATTATAGTGCATTAAAGTCTAATCTGAATGCTGTTATTGACTTAATCATGGCATGGGCCTAATTAGTGGCTGAAAGGGTAAAGAAATGGGCAGTTAGTGTGGGGTGCAGAGATGGGGAGCAAGAGATGCCCTTTCAGTGCTCCAAAAACCCCTCGCCCCACTGCACCCCTCCCCTGACAGAGATGCAGCAGGTGGAACAGAGGAGGGGGAGGGGGTGTTATTTGAAGGTGAAAAAGGACAAAGAGACAGGAAAGAGGTGTGTCTGTGTGTGACTGTGAGTGTGTGTGTGTGCGTGCGTGCGTGTGTGTGTGTAAGTCAATATGAGTGTGTGAGTCTGTGCAAGGGATGGTTATCTATGATGTTGATGTAACCTTGCCTGCTCTGACCTCTCTGATGGAAGTGAATGCCCAATGAGTTATAGCTCACTTTTCTCAGTGTGTCTCCATAAAGCACATGAAGCAGAGGCGTAGGCCACATCAGGACTGTAAATTACAGCGGCTGGGGATCAGGGAGGATGACGAGTCCTTGTCATGTTACATGCTGCTGTCACAGAGGCTAGAGGAGCCGTGCGAGTTTGGCATGAGTCTTTCCACCCTCCACCTTAATAAAGCCCACGTGTGGTGTCCTGTGAAGGACGTCATTGTGTGTGAAGGAGTGTGTGTGAGTGAAAGAGTTCCTCTGTGTAAGTCATATCTCTCCTTCTCCCTCCCTCTCTCTTCTCTCCCCATCACCCCCCCCCACACACACACACACACACACTTTCTCCTCTCCCTGTTTTTCATTCTCTCTCTCTTTCTCTCTGTGTATGTCTCTCTCTGTTTCTCTTTCTGTGTAGATATGTTTTGTACAGGAGAGAATATGACCATCATGTACCAACACTGTGGCTCTCAGGAGTCTAATGCAAAATACACACACACACACACACACACACACACACACACACACACACACACACACACACACTGAGCCTGTCCTTCTCCTTCATTCCTTTTATACCAAAACCACTAATTATCCGATCATTTATCCTGCATATTCCTCTTCCTCTTGTTCCATCCCTTTGCCCTGTCTCCCTGTCTGCACAGACAAAGGTAGTTAGCATGACAGACTCACAGCCAGCTGCTCTCTCTAAGACACCAGATAGGCATCAGTGACTTAATGAGGGCAGGAAAGTGTGTGTATGTGTGGGTGTGTGTGTCAGTCGGGGAGTGGATGAAAGATGGAAGAGAGAGAGAGAGAGATCATGAGTAAAGGAGAAAGGGGACAGATGGCACACAGGTTGTCTCATGATTCTCTGAATCTGTGCCTGGAGCTCCAAACAGGCACGATTAGGAAATAAAGCCAGTATTATAGGTGTAGTTGTTGATGGAGCCACTTTGCTTACTATTTACAGAGCAAGGATTGATTTTTTGTTTTTTTGAGCACAGGCACACAATCACGCACACACACACACACAAACTACAGTTAGAAAACCATGGAAAAATGTGAAATTCATTTAAAAAAAAAAAAAAACTTAAAAGATGACACATAGGTGAAATATTTGTCAGCACTCTGTCAACCAAGAACTGCTGTTTTATTCTGATGAAATCTACCTGTTTCTAAATCAAACCGTGTACCCTCGTTCCTCTGTACTTCTTGGCTATTACTTTTCCACCAGATCGATTTTCTCCTGCAGGTTCACAAGGCAAAGAAATGAGCAATACATTTGTTGCTACTGGGCCTCCCTGCTTAAAAGCACTCAGAGCTGTGCGTAGCTTCAGTCAGTTGTGAAATTTATGGCTCAAATTGGAGGCTCAAATTATGTTTCACACATGAAAGTCCCTTGCGGAGGGTGCGTCAGCCTCCATTTTGTAGATCTCAGGCCTTTGGAGGGAATGTGTTTGCTGTGTGTGTGCTGCTCTTGCTCAGATGTGTGTTCAGACTGTTCCCTCTGTGCTTGTTGCCTGATCGGCGTTCCCTCCTCCACTTCCTCCTCCTCTTCTCCTCCTCCCTCCTGCTGGAGATATTTACTACATCCTCAGTGGGGCCGCCCACACACCCAGACACCCCCACCATACACACACACACGCACGCACGCACGCACGCACGCACGCACACACACACACACACACCATGGTTCATCTTGCCATTCATCAATAATGTATGATAATCAAGGACAAGGGTTTAATTAGCTGAGGAGCACTAAAATATACAAAGTGTGCGAGCCTTGATTCTTTCCCACATCTCTCTCTCTCTTTTGAGCTGGGCATTGTGCACTGGTGCCCACACCAGCCTCATAAATAAATAAATCAGTGGGTGACATCGGATTCAGACGATCCCCTCAAGGACACTGGGACAAGAGGTGAGTGTGTGTGTGCGTGCGTGTGTGTGTGTGTGTATGTGTGTGTGTGTCACTTTATCATGAGCATCTCAGCAGTACTCCTCTGCTTCACCTCCTGTTACTTAACTCTTTTTCTTTTTACTTCTTCTTGCTATCCATCTATCTTTTTGCTATCCATCTATTGGTTAGTCACCTTCATTTCTTTGCCTTTGAGGCATGAGAGCGCATACGCATACATGCACTCAGTTACACACACATACACACACACACAAAAGCATGCATGCGCAAAGAGAGAGAGAGAGAGAGCAAGAAAGAGACACTCACACACACAAACACACACAGTCACACACATTTATTCGCCCATTCCCCACAGGCTATTTTAGTGCCACGCTCGCTGCCGCAGGTGGTTTTTTATGAGCTAATATAAAGCACTCATTTCCCCAATCTGTTTGCCCGTACAGCTCTCTCCGGCACACGCAGCAGCAGACTTGACTGCACTCTCCATCCCATTTGTTGCACGAGGGGGAAACGTGCTCCCTGTTAAACAGACTCATCCTTGAAGGAGAGGAGTATCCTTGGTCTTAAACTTGGCCTTAAGAGGGAGCAGTGGGTGTAGAAAATGACGCAGAAAATTCTGGTCTTTGGTGGGAAGGAGGTTATAGGGGGAAGAATTTCTGTTGCTTTCAAGTAGCTGATTTGGAGGGAGACACAGTGTGTGTGTGTGGATTTGGTGGTGGGTGTGTTAATTGTGTGTGTGTGTGTGTGTGTGTGTGTGTATGTGTGTGTGTATGGATTTGGTGGTGGTGGGTGTGTTAATTGTGTGTGTGTGTGTGTGTGTTTGTGAGAGAGAGAGACAGAGAGGGGTGAAAGGGGTTGACTGAGGCACAGAGGTGGGTAGGTGGGGCAACGGTCAAATGCTTTCACCGGAGATCCCCCAGGGGCTGAAATAATGAGCTGGGTGGCTGTGGGGACGGTGCGTATGCTTGACTTCTAATGGAATGGGCCGAGCATGGTGGGGGGTGGATGAGTGGAGGGGGGAAGAGGCCAGGGCGGATAAAGGCCTCATTTGGAGGGAAGGCCTTTGATCACTCCGAGAGGAATTACCAGCTTGTTACTACTCAGTTCCTGGGCCCCATGGCTGTGGAGAGTAGGCATACTGAGAAGCAGATCTGGGTGGTGAGCACTGGCAAGGAGAGAACAATATGGGAACAAAACGTCTCTCCCCTCTCTCCCTTGCCCTCCCTCCCCTCTCTTTATCCCTCCATCCCATGTGACCCTCCCATCTCCTCCTGCTGATGTCTGCTCAGCTTGCAGCCTCCACTTATTTAGATCAGATGAATATGAATGGGGTAGCTACTGACACAAGTGTCAACATGAGGAAAATGAAGCATGCAGTAAAGTAACAATGACATCTCTTCGGCTTCTCTCAATCACATTCTCCCTCCCTTCCTCCCTCCCTCCCTCTCTCCTGCTTTTTTATGTGTCTCTCTTTCTGTGTCCCTCTCTAGGCACTTGTTCTTAAATATTTCCACATTCCATAGCAGAGCCTCGAGCACTGTTCTGCTGGCTGGCGTTGCAGAGCTTTGACCAGTGGGGATGTCCTCTGCAACACACACACACACACACACACTTATGCAGACAAGCAAGAGGAGTGGGGTGGAGGGGGGGGTGGACTAAGGGGGAGAATATGTGAGCGTAATGAGCACACAGCTTTGATCGTCCCCCTAACCCTCGAAGGAGAAGCTGCTGCCTCACTGCATGCTGGGAAGGGAGGAAGTTTGTGTGTGTGTGTGTGTGTGTGTGTGTGTGAGCAGCATCAGGTTGAGGAGTGTTGGAGGAAAAATTATTATTAAGCCCAAAAGGTTTGATGTGCCTGTTATGTCTTTGAGACAGAGCACCTGGTCAGCTGGCCAGACAGCCAGCCTCCATGAATGTCACCTACATTAAAGAGGGAAGCGGAGCCGAGAGTGTCTGAAGCGGGTGGCTCGTGAAGTCTCATTAAGATTAGCACCGCAGGCGCCGCTGATGCACAGACACAGGCTGAGAGTGACCTTTCATTACAGGAGCAATTAACAAGGCCGGGATCTCGTTTAATTCAAAGGGTGTTTTATTATCACTTCCTTCATGGCAACGCATACATCATAAATCTACGGCAGTCCGGCCTGATTTGGGGTGTGGGTGAGGCTGGAGGGGGGGCGGATACTGATAATGCATGAAATGTCACTTCACATTTTCTTCATTCTTTATCCAGAAATTTGCTATACAGAAGTATGCAAATAGAGTAAATGTTGCACTGCAGTGCAGACTGCTATAATATAATTAAAATCACTAAATGAAGTGAAGTGCATTCGGTCTTGTAGTGTCTCCAGAGCTGTTATTAGTTTGGTTGAGTGAATGTGTTTGTATGTAAATTACTGCCATCTGCTCAGTTACTTCCTGACAGGTAGGAATCATCAGAAAATCAGACTGGAGAGAAGGCATCTGAGTCATCAGTATCAGGCTGACACTGGTTCTTGCTGCATATAAAAGTGTAGTGGGTTGTCATCACCCCACATTAGGACATAACTTTATTACAAAAATGACATGAAAGTTGCATCTAATGACAAGAGACTGTTATTTCATTGACCATCACCTACAACAAAACCTCACGTCACATGGTGTTTACATTCTGGAGTGACACATTTAGAATGTGTTAGTATATTTTACTTACGGCACTCCCAAGACATGTCTAGATGATGAAGAAATGTTTATGCTATTGCGGCCATTTTGAGAGGCTGATAACATTTCCGTGGCCGCAGGCTGTTTGTCTCTTCCTTGTGTAAAACCCGTCTCTTAGTGTAGAGAGGCACTCACACAACATGTGACACATGGAGCCATGTTACGCTCATGGCTTTGGCTGACATCCGCTCAGGGCTGTGTTCAGGCAGTCTAAACACATACAGATACTTCAAGCCTCTTAGCAGGGTTGCATGTGTGCAATGTATGGCTGTGTGTGTGTGTGTGTGTGTGTTTGTGTGTGTGCATGTTTGTCCTCCCATGCCAGCCCAGTCGAATGTAACAGCTTGTGACACATCACTGTGCCTGCAGCAGTAGGACTTTCATCAGATTTTTTCATTTCCAAAAATGACGGACAGCAGCAGACCCTCCCAAACTCCAGTGGTTCCTCAAGCATTGACTACCAGGCCATCTTTCTCTCTCTCTCTCTCTCTCTCTCTCTCTCTCTCCTTCTCTGTTTTTATTGCTTGAAGCATATAAATAGAGTCCCAACTTACCTCATCTCTCTCTATCCTGTTTTTTCGTGGTCTCTCCATCTCCAGTTTTCTGTTTATTTCTTCTGTCATTCCCCCACTTCACCTAGCACTCGCCCTCTTCACTCCTCCCTCCATCTTCTTCTCCCAATGCTCAGAGCAGGAGCAAACTTATTGTCCACACAGCCACTGACTACCGGGACTTCTTTCACTCTTTTTCTCTTTCTTTCTCTCCCACTCCTGAGCTTCATTCTTCCATTACTAGGTGCACAGAAACATCACCCTGACTCCCTTTCTCCTATACCTCTTTCTCATCTTTTTCACTCTCATTCTCTCTTTCTTGTGGTCTCTCCATCTCCGGTTTTGTGTTTATTACTTCTGTCATTCCCCGCCATCTGCTACCCTCCTTCTTTCCAGCATTCACCCCTTACACACACACAGATAAACAGACACACACAAACCCACACACACACAATCCCAGCATCTTAAAACCTGCTATGGATGCCCGGACCATGCAGTCTGACAGCAGCCCCTGTGGCTGTCACGGCCGCTGCCCGGGGGCACCCAGCAGAGAGCAGATTAAGGATGGCAAACTGCAGATTCTCCTCGCTTCGTCTCCCGTCCTCTCCAGACAAAGGCAATATCCTGTTATCCGAGCCATCTCCTCTTGGCTGCGTAAAAGCAGCTCTCCTTTGCTCTCTAGTGATTCTATCAATGTCTTACATTGCTGACTCTCGCTCTCTCTCTCTCTGTCTCATCTTGTCTCTCCTTTGTCTTTGTGCTTTTCTGTTCTAATCTTATTTTTTTCCCATCCATAAAACTGTTTGTCTTTTTCTTTTTTGTCTGTGTGACACTTGCGTTGTTTTTTTCTCTTTCCTATTTATAGCCAGCTTTAACCATTAGACAGTGGAGGAAGAGAGAGAGAGAGAGAGAGAGAGAGATTATTCTCTCCCGGCTCCATGGACACTGACATGGCCACCTTATTTTAAAAAATGCTGTTGCCATTAGCAACGACCTCAAAGATAGCACTGATAATGGTGTCAGGGCAGGTCCCAAAAGTTATTATCCCAGCACCACACAAGTAGACAGTGATATCAGGATCAGACTATGAGGACATATATAGATAGATAGATAGATAGATAGATAGATAGATAGATAGATAGATAGATAGATACTGTAGATAGATAGATAGATAGATAGATAGATAGATAGATAGATAGATAGATAGATAGAAGGAGATTTAAGCAAGAGAGCAAGAGCAAGGGAGAAAGGGTACGTTGATTGAAGTAAGTCTGTGAATGTGATAGGACTAGAACTCACAGGAAACAGAATCTCTCCCTTACTGGTCAGACATAAAGCAACCTGTATCAAACTCAAAAACAAATCAGTAAACAAATTGTGATGATAGAGAAAAAATCTATAAGGCAAACTGTGTGTCAAGAACAAGGGTGGTAGCCTTGTGTTATACATCAACAACAAATGGTGCAATCCAGGGCATCTAATAGTCAGAGATTGTATGCTGTAAGATTGTGGAGATACTAGCAGTTAGTCTCCGGCCATACTATATGCTGGGAGAGTTTTCTCAGACCATTGTTGGTTGTGTGTATGTGTGTACTTGCCCTACCAGACACTGAGTGTGACATCATCCATTCTACAGTTGCAAGGCTCCAAGCTCAACATACATTTTATTGCAATCTCTGGTGACTTCAACCATGTCAAACTTGATTCCACCCTCTCTGACTTAGGACAATAGACCTGATGTATGCTAACGTGAGGTTAGCACATTCACATTTAGTCATTTAGTCATTCATTCATACAGTGCTACCCCCCTCCCATCTCTGAAGAAATCAGACCATAAACTCATTCACCTTCAGCCAATGTACAAGCCACAAGTGCAAAGGCAACCAATAACCATTCTCACTTTCAGGAAGTAGACCCTTGAGGCTGAGGAAGCTTTCAGAGACTGTTTTGAATCTACTGACTGGAGTGTGCTGCAGGTTATACATGGAGAGAACATAGAGGAGGTCACACATTGTACACTACCTGACTACCTGAACGTGTGCATGGATGATATAGTTCCCACAAGTACTGTGCGCTGCTTCCCTAACAACAAACCCTGGGTAACAAGCAATGTCAAAAACCTCCTCAACAAGAAGAAGAGGGCATTTAAGGAGGGTGACTTAACTGAGCTGAGGCGTGTGCAGAGGGAGCTAAAAGAGCATCTGAAAGAGGCAAAAGAGTCCTGCAGGACGAAAGTGTAAAGAAAATTGAAAGAAAATTGAAAGAAAACAACATGAAAGAGCTATGGAAGGGAATGAAGCAGATTACAGGATGTAGGAGAAATAGCACCAGGGCAGATGGCGATGTGGCCAGAGCAAACCAGTTTAATAATTTTTACAACAGGTTTGATGACTGCCGCCACTGCTAATGGCCTTGCCAGTGTCACTGCTGCACATCGCCCGCCATTGTCTGCTGACAACACAGCCATCAACCCCATACCTCCATCATCAACCTGTGACATTCCACTACAAACTCAACCCCCACCCGCTACTACCAGGCATTGCAAGTGTCCCCTCACCCCCCCAATATCACCACAGACCAGGTCAGAGGAGAACTGAAGAGCCTGAAACTGCTGGTCTGACCTGGCATCTGTGCAAGACTGGTTAAGGCCTGTGCTGACCTGAGGTCCGCCATGCACTTGACCTGCTACAGTATTAGAGATGGACAAGAGGGGGAGTACAGGAAGACAAACCAAAGACCACCAAAACTAAAGAAATGCTGGTGGACTTCAGGAGGTCAGCCCCCTATGCTGCCTGTCTCCACTGATGGGGTGGATGTAGAGATGGTTAGTACGTGCAAATACCTTGGACTACATCTTGACAAGAAATTGGACTAGTCTGCAAAAACGCACTCTACAAGAAGGGGCAGAGAAAGCTGTATTTCCTCAGGAAGCTGGGGTCCTTCAACATCTGCAGCAAACTCCTCCTTATATTCTACCAGTCTGTCATGGCCAGTGTCTTTTTTTATGCTGTGGTGTGCTGGGGAGGCAGCAAGAGGATGAGGGATCCTCGACTAGACATACTGGTGAGAAAAGCTGGCTCTGTTGTTGACATAAAACTGGAGTCACTGATATCAGTATCAGAAAAGAGGACCCTGAGCAGACTGATATCTATTCTGGACAATGACCATCACCCCCTGCACAACTCACTCTCCAGTTCCTGTTCAGTGGAAGACTGACAGGCTCAGAAGGTCCTTTGTCCCACGGGCCATACAGGTCTACAACACCACACAGAGGAGGTATGAGATAAACTAGTCTGCTTGATTCTACACCACCCAGTGACCTATGCCTGGACCTCATCTGGTCTACTTTTTACTGTTCTTTCTTACTTACCTTACCCAAGCCAAGACTGGAATGGACTATTACTTGACTCTTACTGGGCTATATTAGCCCAGTGCACAGACCCCTCTCCACCAATTCTACAGCGTCTTTTTTGGTTTTCCTGTTTTCTATATATCAAGGACTGAACTAAGCTTTTGCACTGCTCTCTTAACTGCTTATATTGTTTTTGTTTTACATTGCTGTGTTTTTACTTATACTCTGTCTGGAATAGAATCTCCATGGGAAATGTACTTGTACTGATATTTTTGCACTAGCATCCTCCTGCACATTCCCCACTACCGAAAAACTTAGTACCCTAAATTGCACTCAGAACAGAATTTTTTTTCTCTGTATTTTTATAATGTGTGTATGTCATGTGTATGCCATGTTGTGGAAGCTTAAGAATACTAAAATTTCCTATGGGATAATAACAATATCTATCATCAATACATGCCAGAAGTTGCTGTTCATGAGAAAGTTTTGTCAGGTGAGGTGAGTGTGCCTCTAGCATGATGTGTCACCTTCCTATGTGCCTCGGTGCAGAGGCTGTCAAAGTAAATAAGGGGGAGGTAATACTGTGCATACACGGCCATCCTCCTCCTCGCTTTTCCTCCTCTCCTCCTCTCATCTCTCCCTCCGCTATCCTCCCACGGCCTTCATTGCGTTGGTTGTTATGGGTTGTGAAAATGACCTGGCGGGATGACAACACTGTGTGTGTGTGTGTGTGTGTGTGTGCGTGTGTGTGTGTGTGTGTGTGTGTGTGCGTGTGTGTGTGTGGGGGTGTGTGGGTGGGTGTGCGTGCGTGTCCTCTGGGATGATGAGGACACAGCCATGACAGAGAGACACCATAATGGTCTGCTATTCCCTGGGGATGGAGCAACACCATGCAACCATCACGCCACATATTCCTCTCCTTACAGAGAAACACACACACACACACACACACACACACACCAACACACACACACACACACATACAAGCACAGGTAACACTTACCCACACACACAGGCACCATTAACACTTAGACAAACAGACTTACAGACACACACACACACACACACGCTTAGAGGATGAGCCAGGGGCTATGGATTTAAAACACACGATCATACACAAAGATTGTTCATGGAGATTTCCTCAGGGTCGATACAATCTCTGTCTGACCTCTGCAAACGGGCCTTTTTATGTCTGGACAGCGCCAACGAACCTTGGTTCAATACAACCCTTTCATCTCACACCTATTATCCTCCTCCTCCTCTTCCTCCCACTAAAACACACCGGAGCCTATATACACGCCTGCAGCAGTGAGCTTAGAGAGCTATTATGCACCTTGGAGTGATGCACTTCACTGAGAATAATCAGAGAATTGTCTAACAATGTTCTCCAGCCAAGTCACTCAGAAGATTGAGGGAAGAGAAAGAGAGAGATGGTTGAAATTTGCCTTCTGCTGCACACCATGTATTTGTTATGGGATTAATTACAAAAAAGTTAATGTTATATTTATGTACCATGTTTTTGACTGACAAAATTGTCATTATTAGAATTCCAGTGTGAGAAGTAACAAAAGATCTTTGTTTAAAGATCAAAGTTAAAGAGAGTTGTTATATCAATAAAAATATGAATTGGATGGCCTGATTGGGATACCTTGTAAGAAATTATGTGTTTACATAGTTTCAGCTATGTATTACCAAACTAGATAAATAGATCAAATACAAGCTAGCCATCAGCATAGACCAGATTAAAATGAGTACAAGAAAAACAAACAAGTGAGATATGGTCACACATCATAGCTCATCAACATCTCCATAGAGCTGCAGGCTGAACTCAACCTGATATTCACCTTAACCCCAATTCCTGACTCAACTCTGACGGTGACACACACATACACTCTCTCTCTCTCTCTCTCCCTCTCACTCTCTCTCTCTCACACACACACACACACAAACACTTTCTCTATGTCTCTCTCTCTCTCTCACACACTCACACACACACACACACACACACACACACACACACACACACACACAACTAAGGTTATGCAATAGAGACAGTGCTCCAAGGATTGCAGTGAATATACAAGTTATGCTAAAAATATAACTCAAAAAGCATTATATTTTAGTTTACGTGCAGGAAACAGTGTAGCAGTGCCTTGCCTTTTATCCTGTGACTCCAAAAGCCACTTGCTGAGTCCTGGATGTCAAGAAGGGAAATCCTGACTTCAATAAAAGCATCATCATGTTTTAGTCCTCCTTGTGCACTTCAGTTGATTTCACTGATTTCACCTACCAGGCAGAAACTAATTGTAATAATGTAATAGTTAAATTATAATATTATAATAATAATAGTAATAGAGAATGAACAGCCTGAACCAAACACTGCACATGCTAAGGCTTTTTCTTTTTAAAGCTGTACCTCCCATACCTGCAGTGCCAGCGGACTTGCTCTCTTCTCTGCTACTGACCTGATCCTCCTGAACACCATCCATCATTCACATCCCACAGCTGCCGCCGCTGCTGATGCCACCACCACTGAACGCCTCCCGAGGACTGCCACACTGACCATGCTGAGCGGCTAACAGCTCTCAACAGGCAGTAGCACTAGCTGAGACTGTATCTGTTGCTCCTATTGCCCATCTTGCTTTTTAACCATGGTGAACATGAACACAAGAGGCACAGATGCCCTAAGCTTTAAAAGTCTCCAACCTCAGAGTGATGTGGTTCTCAGGTTGGTAATAGGAAAGAAATTGGCCATCACCGTAACTCCTGTATGTTGTATAAAGTACCTGAAAGTCCCATATGAGAAGAAAGAAACACTACAAAAAAATTACTTACTGGTAGAAGTTCATGTCACCTACAAGCATTTAACTCAAATCAAAATCTAAAAGTATCTTGCATTTACTATAATTTAGTACAAGAAGTAATCAATAACTAAATGGACTTAAGTAATAAAAGTAAAAGTACAAGTAGGAAATATTAAAGGCTGTTGTCTGTACTCTGTAGCTTACAACAAACTTCAGAAAATGTCAAAAAAATCCTAAAAACAAATCACCCGCTGTGATCAATGAAAAATGGTGCCTACATCACATGTTCAGGTTTAATTGAGAATTTGTTTTTGCATTTGTCCAAAGACAAACCAGCTTCACACAACACTTTGTTGCAGTCTCAGTCAACCACCAAATTCAATTTCCTTCAATACTTGTAAGTATGCTGCCAGGCCCGAAGTGGCTCTCTTTTGGGCCGTTTGGTAGAGGAATCAATTTTGACAATTATTTTATATTCTCCTAAAGTAGCCTAGGCTACTCGTTTATATGAGAATGCAGCCTAGCATCAAAGCGGCTCAGATGTGTTTTTATATCTGAGGGAGCTTTCCCCTCCCAAATGACTTGGTTCGGCCCATCATGTTTTCTGGATCCGTAGAATTACACGCCATAAAGTTGCTTGTCTGACTCACCTAAGTGCATGGAGTTTCACATCTATTCATCTTGGTTAAATTGCTCATGAAGATTACACAGATACCATTTGCATATCACATGAAACTGTGTGATCTGAGCTTTCCAATCATGTCAGTCGCTCATTGCTGTGAGAAAAGGTTTGTGAGAAAGTTAACAAAGAGGACAGGCAGAGTCATAACAAGCCTTGATGAATGTGCTAATACTAATAAATTAATTATAAGGTTTTAATACCAGGCTAGTAGTGAAGTATTTATTATTTAGTTACTATACATCTCTGAATTCCTGTCCACTTGAGCAAACCTGATGGAATATTCGGCATGCCAGACACCCTCTGTTCGCTGATTGTACAGCCAAAAATTTGTCACAGGAAATGTGAGCTACTGCGAGATCCCTGACTGGGCTGTAGTGAAATGTGATATTGAGCAGAAGCACTAGGCAGTGACATACAGTATACAATGCTTTGACTCTGACTGCCTTTGACTCTTTCAATCTCCATGCTTGCACTCTCAGTCTGTTCGCTGATTGGTCACTAGATTTTACAGTTGGCAGAATCTGATGCCTTCCCAGAGTAGCCTGACGGTACTGCAGCAACATATAACATTGAGTGGAGCTACTGTTGTGGCGTTAGCCTAGCTACCCCTTCCTCCCCTCTTACAACAAATCCCGAGTCACTGATACTCCTCTCTCTGCTCCACAAGTCTGCTAATTGAAGGGCTTCCACTCACTCACCGCTCATCAGTCTCGTCCATTCCCTCAGCCCATCTGTCCCCACGCCACATAATGGCTCACAAAGATGATGGACAGCATAGACTGAACCAAAAAGGTCAAGCCACTTTGAAGCAATGTTGATCAGGTGTGCTCTGGCCTGATTCCAATGAAGGTGTCACACAAATTTACTGGAAGTTATCTATGTACTCAAGACCTTTACTTTGGTTTCAGTCAGTTGGCGTGATCCATTGTGCAGTGCTGAAATAAAATTTAATAGAATCTAGTCTCATCTGAGACTAGAGATGTCTGTGTGTGTGAGTGTATGAGAGAGAGAGAGGTGTGTTGGTCCGGCCCCTGAGTG
The DNA here is from genome assembly GCA_027481765.1 of Tenualosa thibaudeaui. Taxonomy (NCBI): domain Eukaryota; kingdom Metazoa; phylum Chordata; class Actinopteri; order Clupeiformes; family Clupeidae; genus Tenualosa; species Tenualosa thibaudeaui. The sequence goes on from JAIFZK010000007.1 coordinate 9,493,778, forward strand.
CGGCCGGCCGGTGTGCTGGCATTCAGAAGCTCACCGTTTCTGGCTGTAGCATCCATAATTGATTGTCTTGTTAGTAACAGCATGGGGATCAGAGGGCAATAGAAGACCATCTGGGTGCCTGCGAATGCCACTGATTAGATCCCAAATGGGAGAGAGAGGGACAGAGAGAGGGATAGAGAGGTATAGAAAGACACAGTGAGAGTGGGAGGGAAAGTTGTAAAAGTAGGAACACAAACAGGAAGAGAGAAAGGAGGGAGGGAAATAGAGAAGGACAGAAAGAGTAATGGAGAGGGAAATATAGATGTGTGTGTGTGTGTGTGTGTCTGGATCTTAGAAAGATACAAAGGTAAAGGGAGGAAATGTGTAACTTTTTGAATGTGTGTGTCTGTGTGTGTATATGTGTGAGTGTGTGTGTGTGTGTGAGTCAAGCAGAGGGAGAATTAAATAAGTGTGTGAGAGATGTAGAGAATAGGGGGGAAATATGATGGTGAAGGCAAAAAGTTGTTACCTAAGAAATAAGATATTCTAGTCAGAGTGTGTGCGTTTGCGTGTGTATGTGTGAAGAGGGCAAGAGAGAGGAAGTGAAAGATATATGAAAAACCGAATATCCTATAAAGACAGGGACATTTTCCTCACCTGTGAGATAAAAAAGAAATCAATTCTTGGGATTTGTTCCAGTTTCTGGTACGTACACACACACACACTCACTCACACACACACACACACACTCAAGCAGATGGAGCTGGTTGGAATATGCTGAACAGTGGAGTTTCTCATTATTTTCATACCCACATCCACTTTCTCTCTCTCTCTCTCTCTCACACACACACACACACACCACCTACACACAAGTAAAGTACCTACATACGCAGCCATAAGCAATAAAGTATTTACATGCACACCACCAAAGGACAGTAAAACACCTACACACATAGGCACCTACAGTCATAAAGTACCTTAAAGTCCTTTCCACCCACAGACACATTTATAACCAACCCTGACATTCCGACTGCAACAGACTGCCCAAAGACAAGAAGGTAGACAAACACACATACACACTGTGAGAGCCAAATGTCAAGGCTGAGACTCACTCAAATAAACATAACACCCATAGGAAACAGCCCAACATCCTCATGCAACTTCTAATCCATCAACAATTCTAAGATACTGACATGTCAACACCTGCTTACTTTAAGGTAAAACCCATCTGTCTAAAAGCCTCTGAACACTGCCAGACAAGTCCATGCTGTAATGCACTCCCACTACAAATTGACAAGCACAGAGACACACACACATACACACAGACAAACACGCACACACGCAAATAATGAGAGCAGCAAAATCACATTTGCTTACTTTTTCTTTTTGGCAAAAAGAACAAAGGCTGTTTGGTGACTAGCAACCACCTCACGTAACCAATTTAATCCTGAAGCACACAAAGCAATTAATATTTGTCAACACAAATTCACCTATTATCTGCAGACCCTTCCAGTAGGTTCTAGAAGGGGCATTTAATGGCTATGCCTCTGTCCGAAGTTAGATGGGCCGTGCCTTGTGCCTTGAAGCCAAAGTAATTGTGCGTGATGAGAAAATGGGACTAAGTTACACCCCAACATCCAACATCTTTGATTTTATTATTCAGCAGCTCGCTCCTCTGAATAGACAAATAACACTTTTGTGTCCCTCCTCAGATTCACGGTGTGGGCTGCTCTGATGGCTTGAAACCAATGATTGAGGTGTTTGGGATGAGGGTATGATTATGTGTTGAAACGGGATGGGGGGGCTCTCTCTTTTGACACACACACATACACACACACAAACACAGATGCTGCCTCTGCATTGTGACTGTGGCCAGAATCAATTTGTAGTGCACAAAGGCCGTCTAAAGAGGCTTGAGTGCTTCTGGTTTCTGTAACAATCAGCCATGTCTTTCTGCTGGGGGAGGAATCAATGTCTACTGAGTAAACTCCTCCATTAAGCTCCATTATTTCTATAAAGGGAAACACACTGTGTGTGTGTGTGTGTGTGTGTTACTCAAAGTCTGATTTTCCTCTCTGACCGCAGCCACCAGCAAAGTGAGTTTCACTCCCATCAATGCCTGAATGCAGCAGGCGATGCTGAGCCAGCAAGCAGAGGCAACATGGTGTGAGCGAGTGTGTGTGTGTGTGTGTGTGTGTGTAATGGGAGTGGGGGGGGGGGGGGGACACTTAGGTGTGAAGAGCTACATCCAGCAGAGGGCCAAGGACGTGCAGAGAGAATGAAGGAGAGGCAAGAACAGAAAAAAGAGACAGCAAAGAGAGAAAGAAGCAAAGAGAGAGAGAGAGAGAGAAATAGAGAGAGTGAGAAAGAGAAAGAAAGGTAACAGACATGTGGCTACAAAATTCTCACATTCCTATCCACAGACTGCATGATAATTGAAATGAATGGAAGACATTTCACCTTGATACCTCACCTGAAGAAAAGACTGGCAAAGCCGAAAGAAAAAACACTAGACAACCATAAACAATCATAAAAAACATTCATGTGGAATGTGTACGCCTGGCAGCAGACACACTTAGGTCTTTTCTGTACATTCCTTAAAGTATATGAAGAGATCTCAGTGTTTAATTCATCTGAATTTTTATTCAAAGTTTTGATAATAATAATAAAAAAACATATTTCAAGCACTTGAGAAATTGAAACACTTTGTTGTTGTCATTCTCAGTAGATTGTGACTGAGACTTTCTTCACCACAACAAATGAAGTCCCAGGATGAAGACCAGGATGACAACACACAAATCCCAGAGAACCTCACTCTTATATGGAATAACTCTTCCCTCATATTCCTTCAAAGTCAGGAGTACAGAGCAGTGTGTGTGTATGTGTGTGTGTGTGTGTGTGTGTGTACTGGCATTTTAAACTTTGTGATATTTAAATGAGCGTGGATCTAATAATACCTCCACGTAGCACAACCTCCACTGATATTCTACTCATTTTTACCAGTTCATTGAACAGTAATTCACAGATGTAGACTTTTGCAGAGCTCTGAACCGTGGATCCTGCAGGGAGAAATTAAGACGTTAAAATACCATTACCCCAAGGACACGGGCACTATTGGAGACCTGAACGCCTGACAGTACACTGACAGCAATAAGAACAATCAGCATTTCCATGATTCCTACAGCAAATTTCATTATAAAAAAGATGACTGTGATAATCACACTAAGGCTGGAAGAGAGGCACTCATAATGTCATAACAACATAATAATAGAACAAAATTTTGTCTTTTAACAAAAGATTGCGATGCAAGTGATGCATGTGACTTGCCTGTGGACAGAGCTAATACACACCACGTTTTTCACTTTGCTGTAAATGGTATACTTTCAGACTTTGGTGATTTCAAGTGATTTACACACACACAGGCACGCACACACACACACTCACTCACTCTCACTCACTCACACACATGCACATGTGGGACTATACAGAGTAGTTCTTTTTTTTTTGTAATCTAACTGAAAACTAAATATACAAAAATTAGCCCCAAAAAAACAAAGCAATAGAGGAGTGTTCCTTATAATGCCATTTCACGCTCTGGTACAGCTCAGTTTCCCTCTCGCCCCCATTGCTCCCTTCACCACCACCAACCACCCCAGGGGGAGGATCACTGAGCTGGCTGAGCCAGGCTGGCAAGTTGGCAGATGGGAGTTGGTATGGAAGTCGCTTGGCACAGACACCCTGCAGGACCAACCCCCACTCCCCCCAAACACTTAACCCCAGGAAAGACTGCACAGGTGCTAGAAGGTGTGTGTGTGTATGTGTGTGTGTGTGTGTGTGTGTGTGTATGTGTGTGTATGTGTGTGTGTGTGTATGTGTGTGCATGTGTGTGTGTATGTGTGTGTGTGTGTATGTGTGTGTGTGGAGTGCTCCTGATGGGGGCAAAAGAGGCAGCCTCCAGCGATGGGGAGCAGAGATGCTGTGGAGGGCAGAGTTTGTGATCCAGTCAGGGTGTGCTGAGGGTGGGTGTCAGGGTGCATAGCCCCCCCTGAACGCGTCTGAGTCGCCATCTCCATAGCCTCTGCGGTCCCTGGGCTCGTCTCTGTGATCTGGCATCCTGTGGAAGACAAGAGAGTTTTGATGACTAGATCTGACTATGAAAACATCAGACAGAAAAATCTAACTTTTCCTCTATCCTTTCTCTTTTTATTCCTCCTTTTCTTTCTTTTACCTCTTTCCTCTCCTTCCTTTCTTTTCCACTAAGGCTCTCTAAGGCATCCTGTCAACAAAAAGGTTCTTGTCTGTATTATTATCAGGCAGGCATTTCGCGTCATTTGCTACTTCATTCTGATTCACCACTGTGGTGATGGTGTGCGGGTGTGTGAGTGTGTTTGTTTGTGTGTGTGTGTGTGTTGTTGTTGTTTGCCACAGGCTCTGTAACAGGATCACCAACAAAGCATCCCGGCGACACCCCAGATGTGCTGCACGAGCACGTCTTGTCATCTGCGGTAATGACGAAGCCTACGGGGCCCTGGGGTGTCTAGCTTCAGCTTTTTTTTTTTTTTTTGTTCTGAATGAAAAACACTTCATTAGGTGAAAGAACCTTTTCATCTCTCATTCACTGCCAGCACTGATCTGGAAACAGCGTGTCACGACATCACTGGGAAATGATTCTGAAAGCAACCGAGACTGATTGTGAATGAACTATGCCCTTTCTCTCTCTTCAGGGAAAAAAAAGTCAACAGTCTGCTTCTACCTTACAGCGTCTAGAGAAAGCACAAAATAGTAATGAAAACAAGAATAAAAAACAAACTTAAAGTTAACGGTCTGGTAAATGGTAAATGGTGTTAAATAACAAGTGTTGCATTTTCACAGTTTGAGCATAGCTTTTGATGAATGCTGAGTGCTATGTTGATTTCTAGAGTTTAAGCATAGCTTTTGATGTATGGTGCCAGCTGTGTTGATTTTGCAAGTAGAAGTATTGGCTGTGATGAATGCTAAGTGCTGTGCTGATTTCCTGGTTAAGAGCACTCAAGGACATGAAAAGCCTTGGTGATCTCGGGTGGTGTTGACAGATCTATATACTGCTCCCGGGCTTGTGGTGGTCCTGCTGGTGGTCTAGCCGGAGCACATGTGAATGGCATGACTTATTCATTGACACCTTACTTTAGTTAACAGAGCTGGGATCTCTTAAGTGGAGAACAAATGAATATGAATGAAAAAAGACAAGGGGAGAAAGAAGAATCTCTCTCTCTATCGCGCGCACACTCACGCTCTTGTCTCAGGTTTTCATCTGTAGAAGTAAATGAATCTCTAAGTGTGTGTGAGTGTGTACAGGCAGAGAGTGAGTGCGTGTAGTCTATGGGTCAGAAGACTGAGCTGCTAGGGCTTTTTAGTGCTCATGATTCTTTCATGCACACTAATGTATTCAATGCATTAATGATAAAGACCAATCTTTTCCCTGGCCTATATGAGAGGAGAGTGGGAGGACTGCACGCCACACCTAGAGGTGGAGTTTTGGGGGATAAACCTGCCCCAAAGGGAGGAGCCTATTAAAGATCACATGTTTCGCTTCCCAATAACAAGTTGATGGGACAGGTTGCTTCATAATATCCTCTAATGACACACATGGGCTTTGTGGGCATTCTCTACCACCAGGCAATAATTGCAAACCAACTGAAGCAAAAATGATGTGGCCGATACTGTGTGTGTGCCCAGAGCTGAGAGGTAATCACTTCCACCAAATACAAATCTATAGACTCCACAGCACTTCCAATGGACTTGAGTGGAGGAGTATTATCTCAGTACACAAAACACTTGAGAGCCAGTTATCATCTCAAGCATCTCAATAATGGGGGACCATTATTCCAATCTCCACACCAGGATGGGACTTAAGAGGAATAGATGGCTATAGATCGGCTCTTTTGGATGGCTGAACACGAGCATCATCTCTGCGTGGGGCACTTGGGAGGCGTTGTTCCCCGACTGCGCTCCAAGGCGAGCCTAATGGGGCCTGCTGGACCACTCTGCTCTCTTTCTCTCTCCCAACTCTGGCCTTCACCTCATACCCCTCTATTTCTCTTTCTCTCTCGCATTCCCCTCTCTCTCTCTCTCTCTCTCTCAAGGAGGCCATGCCCTTAGCTGAAGTTGCCACCGTGACAGCTGCTGCAACTGCTGCTGTTACTGTTTAATAGTGTCAAACGTGTAGCTTCAGCAGGACCAGTGACTATCATCACATACTGAGACTCAGAGAGAGAGAAAGAGATAGAAAGAGAGGGAGAGAGAGAGGTGAAAGAAGCGGGACAGGGAATAGAAGTGGAAGAGAGAGGGAGGAGAGATAAAGGAAGGGAAAGAAGAAATGACAGAGGCATAGTGTGAGAAAGAGAGAAGAGACAGAGAAAGAGAGAACTAGCAATTAAAGGAGTAAGATTGAGAGAGAGGATGGAGAGAGCAAAAGAATATATGAGTCCCATGTGAGACGAATGTCTCCAGTGGACGAAAAAAAGAGAAGCCAGGAATGATGGGTAATTTGACATGTCTGAATGCACTGGGCCCTAATTGGAAGCTGTTTTTTTTAAAGGCTTTCTCTTGCTCTTCCTCCTTTCCTGCCCCCCCCCCTCTCTTTTTCCCATCCCCACTTCCTCATATGTGTTCCTAGATTGGTTTGCACAGTTTTCCTCCCAGACAGCCCCTCTGGACCTGTCACTGGGAAAATGTCCCTGCTCATTGCTTCCACTTGAAAGCCCAGAGCGATCTCCACACACTTTGTAGTCCCACGACTTTGCTGCTCAGAGAGAGAAAGGGAGAGAGAGGGAAAGGGGGGGGTGGGGGTGCAAGAAATTCTGCTGGTTTGCTGAAGGAATTAGAGCAGAAGAGAGGGAAAGGGAGAGAAAGCGAGAGATAGATAGATAGATAGAGAGAGAGATAGGGTAGAGAAAAGTGTGGATTAGACAAAAAAGAGAAGACAATGCAGGGAAAAGGAAAGAGAGAAAGAAAGGATTTTAAAAAAGTGACATCTGAAGGTTCCGTGGAGGAGCTGGAGTGAAGGCCTGGTGGCTGGGTGTAGCAGCAGGACCGGTGTGGTGTTAATTAGATGTTGTTGCCGAGTTTCTGGAAAGGAACAGGATGACGCCTCCTGATTTGGGCTCATTGCACTGAATTTTTTATCGGCCAAGCTGTTGCCACAGTTGCTATTATTCCAAACGCAGCCTACATTCACTCTCGACAAGAAACTGTGTGCATCTCCACATAAACACACGCACACACACATACACACACGCACACACACATACACACACACACAGAAGCTTTGAAGAGGCAAGAGAAGCATCCGGATCCTGGAGCTGTGCAGAGCACATGCTCATCCTGACCTTTTGAATTTAGCACAGAGGCAAATACAAACATAAGTATCACACACACACACACACACACACACACACACACACACACACACACACACACACACACACACACTCCTGCATGTATGCACAGATGGCTGCATATTGATATATTTCACAAACATGAGCACATAGAGAAAAAATATGAACATATGCACTTCTATAGAACTATGCAGCTGTATTTGTCATGTTTTCTCTCTCTCTTTCCCTCTACTTTACACACACACACTCACACACACACACACACACACACACACACAATTAAGCAAGATCACAAACATGAGTACAGAGATATTCAGAAAAATGTTAATCCTGTCACACACACACACAAACACACACACACACACACACACACACACACACACACACACGTCTGATGCTGGGGAGCAAGGTGACAAGAGTAATAAAGGTGTGAGGAGGAGTCCTTGCCGAGGCGTCAGGAAAAGTGTGGAGGCAGATCTCACACGGAGAAGCCTCTCTGAGCATCACCGCCACTTTTGACAGCACAGAAGAGACACGCACAGCCGAGCCGAACCCACACACAGAGTTAAAAATAAATAAACGCACAAGAAACAACCTTAGACTGATCCAAGGGATGGATGCAGGAGGAAGGATGAGGGAGAGGAGGAATGTGTGTGTTGATGTGTGTGTTTGTGTGTGCGTGTGTGTGTGAGTTGATGTGTGTGATGCATGTGGTATGTGATGTGTGTGTGTGTGGGGGTGGGGGGGGCAATGCAGATAGACAGGGAGGGAAAGACACTGTCTGTGCGTGTGTGTGTGAGTGTGTGCATATGTGCATGTTAGCTGAGGTATTAAAGTGGGAGTGGGCTCGGAAATGACAGGCCCATTAAAGCACTTCAATTCATGTTGTGCAGAATAAGGTGATGTTAGATTAAACGCTTCATAAACCCATAGACACAACACACACACACACACACATTGTAGACACAAACTGATGGGTCTGCACAGTGCTGTCATTTCTAGTCAAGCCACAGCAGACCTCAGTGCAGGATTATACGAACTCATGAACCATGCTTAACTCATGGGAACAAGGACACTTTTGCCTTTGCACATTACACTGTACACACGTGTGTGTGTGTGTGTGCTTGTGTGTGTGTGTGTGTGCACATGTGACTTCACAAATCGTTTCATATAAAATTCCCTGATTGTGTTTAACGTGTTCATGTACTGCATATAATACAGGGAGATAGAGAGGTGTTTCTAGGCAAAGCTGCAACCAATGAGAGACCAGGCAGCAATGAGGCACTGAATGAACCATGTCATGGAAAATGGAAAACATATCTTACCCATTTCCAAGAGAAAGAGAGAGAGAGAGAGAGAGAAAGAAAGAGCTCCTTCAGAGAAAGCCTCTGATGATGGCATTAACATGCTTAAATTATAAATCTTACACGTGCTCATTTAGTGATTTTTACAATCACTGTAGCTGCCGGGGCAATCAAGGAATTAATTGAGGAAAGTTGCCGCTTGCTTTGGTGCCAGTAATGAATGGCGTATTAATTAAAGTGTGAAATTAAAATCAGGCACAACATAAAGCAACAAAGCAATCTCAACCCTGTGTGTTTAGGAGACAGAAAGAGAGAGAGAGAGAGAGAAAGGTTTGAAACACTGGTCACGTGGGTAGTAATACTCCCTAAACCCATTTTTCATCAAGATGCAAACGGCGATAAACAATTAAGCTGCGTTCATGTGGGCTCTCTCCTCTATGGCCCAGGCCTCCCACATGTCCATTACCTTCACGCCCGCTTTATCTCTCTCTCTCTTTCTCTCTCTTTTTATCTCCTTCTCCCTCCATCCTTTCCTCCCTCCCTCACTCTGTTCCTCAGCAGCCATTAAAATGCAATTAGTCACCAATTAAGCTTTAATGAATGTCTAAAAGTGGCCGTGAGTCAGTGGAGAGGGGCCGGCTAGGCGGGAGGCCGTCAGTGGCAGAGCGCTGATCAAAGTGACGGATGGCTGGGCTGCTGTTTCATTCCTTCCTTCCGCTCGGTATTAGAGCCACACCCGCAATCTCTTTCATATCTGAAGATAACTCACTTTTATGAAAAGCGAATCCACACTCGGGCGACACTGCTGTCACTGATACCGCTGCAACTGTTTGACAGAAGCGAGGCCAGAGGCGTTCATGTTTTCGGGAAAAGGTCAGGAAGGTCAAACCCAGAATGTCACTGCAGTTGATAGGGGATGGCTTCACGATGAGAGAGTGAAAGAGTGATGTGTGTGTGTGTGTGTGTGTGTGTGTGTGTGTGTGGGGGGGGGGGGGGTTGGTGACTGGGTGAGGTCACCATCATTGCTGTGGCTGCTGTGGTCTTTTTCTCAGCTCATTGCTAACTGCTGCGGGCCAAATCAATCTAAGTGCAAACGCTCTGCCAAGGCTGGGAACATGAACAGGGGAGAGGGGAGGATTGATTCCTGCAGTCGGAAATTCGGAAGAGGGCCGTCTCTCGGCAGACTTGACGGTATTGCTTCGCAGCAGAATCTGCTCCCCTCCCTCTCCTGTCTTTATGACGTCCTTGAAAGAGATCCAAACTCTTCTGCAGGCGCAAAAAAAGAGCCTCTCTCGCTTTCTGCTCTTCTAAGAATAGACCACAGCTCAGAAGCGCCAGAAGTGAGCGAGTGGAAAAAGAAATATATAAAAAATATTAAAAATCACTTTGGTAATAAAACTTTATCTTCGCTTCTGTTCCGTGTCGATCTTCTGTAGCTGAGGGGGAGTAAGATGCCGGCAAGCATGGATAAGTGCTGACAGAACAAACTCACTCTCTCACGCCTTCCTCTACATGATGCTGCCGAGCAGGAGCATCCAGTTTGCACTCCCCTGGGCTGTATATAAGACTAGCCTCTAGGGCCAGTGAAAATGGGAATAAGTAGAGGTGAGTGATATTTAGCAGATGTTTTTATCCAAAGGGATTCTGGACTCACATTAGCAGGTCTGAGAATTCTGTGTGGGTTCTGCATTTGGTACACAGGGCCATATGGAAAGTGCAGACAGTGATTCTAATTCAAAAATATCTTTTGCTATAGTCAGCGTACAGTCCTCCAGCAATCTAACTAGATGCCAGGATGTGCTGAAGGAGAGGGCAATGTGATAAAGGTACAATCACTACGGTTGAGTATGTGCTCTGACTGCCATACTAATGAGCCTGCCTGGCTCTTTGGCATTTGCGGCCTACTGCAAATGTGGCACCCTGGAGACATTGGTTCAAGGTGGGGTGTGATGGCTGCTCTCTCTCTTTGCTACAAATTAAAGAGCAAAAGTTGATGCTTTTATCTAAAGTGACACAGACTCACAACGTGAGGTTTGAGAATCGAACCCAGGTTGCCTGATTGTCAGTCAAGCAACGCAACCACTGCTCCACCTGCTTTCTTCAGGGGTTTGGAAATGTGAAATGTAACTGATTGTTTTAACTGTTATTCTTCCAAGAGTGTGTAAACTCAGAATGGAGCTGAGCTGTTATGCTGTGGATGCCCAGTGCCATGGCACCCCTTAGGCAGATAATGACATGGTGAGCCTGAGAGCAATGCTGCTGGATGGCATATTTACCACGGGCAGCAAAGCTCATTACACCTTTGAGCGGTGGGCATGATGGCACTCATGCCTGGCTGAGGGGTGACAGCTTGGGTGGTGCTATCTCTCCTCCTAGCCATCAGCAGCAAAGACACCAGGTGACTGGGCTGAACCGGTGCCAGGCGATCTACGTGCGAGATGCCAGTCTTGCCAAGTTACCCACAGCGTTAGCGGCAGGACGCTAATCACTGTCACACGCCCTCTCTACGCCAAACACACAAGCATACACACCCATGCATGGGCACACAGATGGCACCTGCGCTTTCTGGGTATAGCAATTAGGAGCCATGGCATTGCCAGACGGTCCCAGCCAAACTATAGAGAACAGCTTTTAGCTTTTTCTTCTGCTTTTTTTTTAATGAAAACTAATGAGGGAAACTCTTTTCCCTCCTTACAGGTCTTTCACACACACACACACACACACACACACACACTGTCTCTCTCTCTCTCTTTCTTTCTGGCAGGGTCTGTCCCTCCATACCCACTCCTGTCCAAAAGGACCAGCACGCGTTTGAGACACCATATGTTTGTGCCACCATCACACAGGCGCGGGCACCTGAGAGAAGTAGAGAAGGAAAGGTACAGAGAGAGAGAGAGGGAAAGGTAGAGAGAGAGAGAGAGAGAGAGAGAAAGGTAGAGAGACAGAGAACAGAGGAGGAGGGATACAGAGATTGATACAGAGTACAGCACACAGAGAGAGAGGCAGATAGACAGAGAGAGAGCGAGATAGATGGATAGAGAGAAGGAAAGGTACAGAGAGAGAGAGAGGGAAAGGTAGAGAGAGAGAGAGAGAAAGGTAGAGAGAGAGAGAGAGAGAGGGAAAGGTACAGAGAGAGGGAGAGAGAGGGAAAGGTAGAGAGAGAGAGAGAGAGAGAGAGAGAGAAGGAAAGGTAGAGAGAGAGAGAGAGGGAAAGGCAGAAAGAGAGGGAGAGAGAGAGGGAAAGGTAGAGAGAGAGCGAGAGAGAAAGGGAAAGGTAGAGAGAGAGGGAGAGAGAGAGGGAAAGGTAGAAAGAGAAGGAAAGGTAGAGAGAGAGGGAAAGGTAGAGAGAGAGAGGGAAAGGTAGAGAGAGAGACAGAGAGAGGGAAAGGTACAGAGAGAGAGGGAAAGGTAGAGAGAGAGAGAGAGAGAGAGAGAGGGAAAGGTACAGAGAGAGAGAGCGAGAAAGAGGGAGGGAGGGAGAGAGGGAGAGAAGGAGGAAGAGGATGGAATCCATGTCAAGCCCCCCAATTACAACAGAACAGGAACTAATCAATAATTACTGAGGAAAGAAAAGAAAACAGATCCAAACCATTATGCCTTAAAAACTGAGAGAACTTCTTTTTTTAACTTAGGCTCATTGTGTTGGGAAATGGGTCAGTCTTGTATTTGTGCCATCAACTGTATCCTCCGTTTCCAGTATTGTATTGTCTATTCCAACAATCATGCCTGTGAATTTCAATTGGGAAGATACACAGATTGAGAGCACAGTAAGTCTGTGTTTGTGTGTGTGTGTGTGTGTGTGTGTGAGAGAGAGAGAGAACAAGAAGAAAGTGAGGCAAGGAGAAAGACATTGGGCAAAGAATGCTAAAAAAGAAACCCCTAAAACACCCTTAGGAAAGAACCCAAAGCCAAACCCAAACCCAAATGCCCCTGTCATCCTTACGTCAGTATGGTCTGACTCTGACAAGCGCACCACTCTCCCTGACTAATAACTTTTTATGTGCCTTAATGCATCTTGTAAAATGTCTGTCATAAAAGGCTGCCAAATTCCTGGAAGTAATATTCCTTGATATCGCACTCGATCATATCTGTGTGCAGAAAGCAATTTCATTGTTTTAAACAAATCCGTCAGCGAAGTCGATCTATTTCGCCTAGTTCGTCTAGGCCTGTCAGCAGGCAGGACCACAGAGAGTGAGAGAGAGAGAAAATAACAGAGAGAAGAGTGAAATAGAGACATAACATGTAAAAGAGAGAAAGAGTGATAGAGGGCAAAGAGAAGAAAAGAGAGAAAAGCAGAGAGAGAGAGAGATCGAATTGGAGAGGAGAGAGAGGAGGGCTGGTAGCTCATCCAGAACAGGAGGAGGAACAGATAAGAGGCGCGAACGAAAGTGAGGAACTGAATGAGGTGAGAAGAGGCAGGGATAAGCGAGAGCGAATGTAGAATTGAGTGAGGGAGAGAGAGAGAGAGAGAAGGAAGGACATTCTTAGAATTCTAATGGGTAGGTGAGGTAATTAAACATGGCCTTCACCCACATACCTCTCCTCATAATCCCCAGTCACCCCGCCCCCACCCTCCCCGACCTCCCCCAAACCACGGAATGCTGATGCCCAGGGTGTGAGGGGCTCCTGGGTGCCACTACAGCCCATAAATTGCCACGATGACACTTCCTGCGTTCGATGCACGATGACTGCTTGTCAGGAACGCTGCTGAATTAAACATCTCTATAACAACCACTTTTTCTACCACTCTTCTCACTTTATCCTTCCCTCTCTTTGCCTTTCTCCCTCTATCCTCCCTATTCCGCTCATCCCACCAACATTAGAGACCCCTGGCTCAAACAGGACATATCATGGCAACATATCCTCTATTGACAACATGTCTTCCATTGCTTTAGCCTGTGACCATATAATAGGCAAGATAATGTATAGTCTGCTGGTCAGTATTGGAAACTAAATCCCTTCATAAATCCTTTCAGGCTCCTGTTTGTCCTGTCAGGATTTACTTTCCATTACGAACTGGGGGAGTAAGCATTATCCTGTACATCTTATATATGTTTATATATATGTGTGTGTATGTTCTTGTGTGTGCGTGAGAGAGCATTTGCGTGTGGAGGTGAGTATCTATGTGAGAAAGATTGATGGAAAGAGAGAGATGGATGTGAGACATGGTGTGTGTCTCTGTGTGTGTGTGTGTGTATGTGTGTATGTGTGCGCATGTGTGTACCTCTGTGCGTGTGTGCATATGAGATTATAGTATGTATGTCTTTAATGTATGTATGTGTTCAATTCTGCCCTCTCTGTTACTGTATCTGATAACATCCCTGACTCCTGAACAATGGCAGTCCTGCAGCTCATGGGAAAAGAAAGAGAAAGGAATAACCCACTCTCTATTTCTTTAAGAGTCTTTTGTCTGGAAACTAGTTTGTTTTTCTTCGTCCTATTTTAATGGGAAAGCAGCAATAAGGAGAAACAAATTGGAATGAGCATAACACTCCCTCAATTAAAACTTGCACTCACATCTGTGAACATAACATACAGAACTGCTGTTGTACACAAATAGTACAATTAACCATGACCAGACATTTGCATACTGGATGTAAGGGCTTGAATCAAGCATGACAATATAGAAGGAGCAACACTTGCAGTACAGAGTAAAATTAAGAGCTTTGAAGAAGTCTTCAGAAACCAGTCCTCCCTAGTTGTCTTGTCTTGACCTCTTGACTGCAGTTCTTATCTCATCTTAGAATCATTCCCTTTTGCTTTTGGGAAGAAATGGACTTTGGAAACTTACAGTGACAGCCTTAGAAGTTGTTCGCTTTTCCCTCCAATCTGGCCTTGACTGCTTCCTGGTAATTAGATTGAAACCCTCCTGGAGTCCACTTCAACTCAGCAGCCTTGTCCTTCTGCTTGAGCCAATAAAACGCATATGGTACTTTCCTGCTAGGGATCTCCCTTCCAGCACACTCCACATCACAACAACAATAGCAGAGCTCTCCCCTCTCCTTGCGTACCCTCTTCATTCTCTAGAGACCTGAGCTTAAGACACCTGCTGTAGTCCTCCTGACATGGACAACATTTAGCACAGGTGTTTGAGCTTGACTTTTTTCTTCCAATGCCTCTTTCTTTTTTCCCATTCCTTCTTTCTTTTTTTCTTTCTATTAGTCTATTTCTTTTTCTCTGAGTCTATTTCTTTTGTCATGAGCTGTAAATCACATACAGACAGGGAGACCATGCACAGGCAGAGAGCTCAGTTTTCAGCAACAGTGTTTCCCTTCAGGTTGGATGTCCCAGAGGTAGTGGATTACTGAGAGGCTTCTCTACATGGAAGGACACTTTGTTTATTTGATTCAGCCTGAGAGAGAGAGAGAGAGAGAGAGACATTCTCCAGATGTTTGTGCTGTGATCAAATTCATATGTGTGCGTGCACACACACACACACACACACACACACACACACACACACACACACACACAGACAGACACGCAAGCCACACACCTTTCCTCTGGCACTCCCTGCTTTTCTCACTTATCACTCTCATCTCATTCTTTGTCTCACTCAGACAACCTACTAGGGTTTGTTTCCTCTGTGAAAAACACACTGCTTTAATTATCACATTCCACTGAATTATTTATTTAGCTTGGTGGCTCAGACAAACATTTCTCCGTGTTTTCCCCAATCCCTAACTTCAGTGGGGTGGAAGGGGTAGTTACGCTGTAGTGGGGGCGCAATGGGAAGTTGCTGAGTGTGAATGTGTGCAAGCATACACAAGTGATTATGCATGTATATACAGTATGTACTGTATGCATGTATGTATGTAGGTATGTGTGTGTGTGTGTGTGTGTGTGTGTATGTGTGCGCATGTGTGAGAGTGAGAGAGAGAAGGAGAAAGAGAAAGAGAGAGAGAGAGAGAAAGATAAAGAGAGAGAGAGAGACCTTTGATGTGCCTTCTGTGTGTGTGTTTGTGATAGAGAGAGAACGAGAGGGAAAGTGAGTGAGTGAGAGAGAGCATGTGGTGCATGTGTCCATGAGCGTTTGCCTTCTACTGTATGTATGTATGTATGTATGTATGTATGTGTATATATGTGTATGTGTGTGTGAGTGTGTGCGCGCACATGTATGTCTCCCCAAGTGTGCATGTGCAAGATGGGGCTAACAGTGAAAACAAAGAAAAGCTGTCAAGCTGGCTTTTATTATATCTTAAAATATTTCAAATTTTCCCAGAAACAGCAACACATCATGAAGCAACAACCATATTAATGATCCTCTGCAAATACATGCAAACAAACTAACACCAGGCTGACTTTCCTATAATATGTAATACCATGCTTGTTGAAATGTGCAAATATCTATCATATTTACACTTAATTCACTGTTTAAAGTACTGCTATTTTTGTCAGATGTCAAAACACAAAGCTCCCACTATGTAGCAGCTCTCTTGTTCTCGCTCCACCTCTCAAAGTAAAAGCAAAAGTAAAGCAGAAGCAAGAGCAGCATAATGGGTCTGCAAGTGTAAGTAGAGCAAATGTCTTTGTCTAGAGTGTTTTGTGTCTGGGTTGTAATAATCTCAATATGCCAAAGGTAGTTTTAGGGGTAGCCACTTCAGAAGCATACTCAAGCTACCAATCAGAACTTTGTACACACCTTGTTTATTGTGTTTATTTCAAACAAAATGTGAGAAATATAGTTAGAACTTTGGGCACACCCTGGAATTGTTCAAAATGTTATTTCAAGGAAAACACTTACTTCACTCAGTACATTGACATTCACTATGTGTTGAAATACCATTTAGTATTGTAATTATTTTGGCCTTTTTAAAATGCTTTAAACTACTTTGCCAAAAAGCCACATGTTCATTAGTCATACACAAATAAATTCTTATATGTGTGCCTATGTCATTGCAATAGAGAGTGTTACCTTCTGTTAGTTGTGTATCTCAAACTGAAAGAGTAAATATGTTCCAGCACTGCACCTGCACAAGCACCCAGCTACCCAACAGCAGAAATCAGACATTCTATCTATCTATCTATCTATCTATCTATCTATCTATCTATCTATCTATCTATCTATCTATCTATGTATAAATGCAAGGAACATCCGTCTGTCTGTGTGTTTGTTCCACGGATAAAACTATTTGTTCAACTGACTGAATGACACCAATAACTCATCATTTACTGGCATGTGCACAGGGCAATGAAGCAGAAGTCAGCAGAGTACTCTTTTAACTGAGGTTGACTTTAAATGAGTTTGTCATATTCACAAGTATCAATGTAAGGGTATATTAATTTTTAAAAGAACTTTCCATGTGCTGTCACACAAAACGCTGTCACAAATAGTCATCTATCTATCTATCTATCTATCTATCTATCTATCTATCTATCTATCTATCTATCTATCTATCTATCTATCTATCTATCTATCTATCTATCTATCTATCTATCTATATATATATACATATAATGTAATGGTGCCATACACTCATGACTTTCCAGCACCAGCGTTAGGCTCTGACTGATAAAAGATTCTATTGCCCTATGACCCAGCCCTTACTTGTGCTGCTGCTGCAGTGGTGTAGCCAAGTAGGACTACTGTGCCATGGAAAGGTCTTAGCGAAAAAGAAAGAACAGCACTGAAAACTCAAGAAGAAAACTCAAGAAGGGAGGATACTGTTGGAACACAGAATTTCTAGAAAGAGTTGCTGCAGATATCCTGGATGCTCATGAGATTCATCTCTGCTAATATTTAGATATTTCATATTTACAAAAGTGCTACAGCCTGAGGACAACACAATAACCGTATGTTCAGACATTCAGAAAATGAACTGAATTTACTAGGTGAGAGGAATTGCTTTCTACTCATTCCACTGGATGATGTATAGGTGAAACACAACACAAACACACACACACACACACACACACACACACACACATCTAGGATAACACAGAAGGGTAACAAGAGGTTATCTATCGCTGGAGTGGATGTAACACTGTGTGCTGCAAAAAGACAGCAGGGATATTTCTGCGCAGCAAAGCAAAAGAATGGATGGCAGAGAGAGAAGAGGGGAGGATAAGAGAGGTAGAGAGAGAAGAGAAGAGAGAAGAGAGGAGGAGAAGAGAGGTAAAGAGAGAAGAGAGGAGATAGAAGAGAGGTAAAGAGAGAAGAGAAGAGAGGAGGAGAAGAGAGGTAAAGAGAGAAGAGAAGAGAGGAGGAGAAGAGCAGGGCAGGCTGTCAGAGGAGACGTATCTGCGCTGTCCAGCCCAACACAAGCTCCCAGAATACAATTCACTGAGCTGCGTCTCATTCATCAAACTGCCTCACCTGGCCTGCACCTTCCCTTCACCCTGCACTTCCCCCAACACACACACACACACACACACACACACACAGCCTCTCTCCTCTCCTCTATTTGCCCTGCACACACACACACACACACACACATTTATCATGCCATCTGTAATAGTTTACTGTGCGTGAGAGGTTTAGCGCGTATGAATTTTTAAAGCAGGCGCATGGCTCTTGTTATTCCAGCTAGGCTGCACTGAGAAGACAAGACTGGGTGTGTGCCCAGGTTTCACACACACACACACACATACACACACACACACACACACACAACTCAGCCTATGCAATGAGGCAATGAGATGTTGCCTCGCTGAAAAGCTACACCACTCGGTCTGGATCTGCTACACACACCACAATACACAAATACTTACTCAGTCACAATGTGTTACTTAAGTTATGCAAACTCAAGGACACAATTCCAAAAAAATCCATCAAAATATCAAAATAACTTGGTATGTCCACTCCAAGAGAGGCAGAGTGTGCAGCATCACAGTCAGTAATTAACACTTCTACCATATCTACCCCCAGCAGAGCGGAAATGACTTCTGACTGCAAGTAGGTCAGAGGTCTGCTGAGAGGACTGAACATCCCATCACAACTCTCAGTGGAAAGGAGTGTGTGTGTGTGTGTGTGTGTGTTAATGTGTGTTTTGTGTGTGTGGGTGTGTGTGTGTGAGTTTCTATGTTTTAAGTTTATGAGCATGCATGTGTGTGGGCCATGCGGCAGATACTGCTTTTGCACTGTTGTACAAACAAACAGAAAATGTTGGCAGTGCAGCACTTACCAACCCCAAAGGACACTGGGAAATGAAGTTTTTTTTTTCATGGGATGGACAGAAAGGTCACAAGCTAGGCCCACAGAGAGAGAATGGGGGAGACGGGGGAGATAGAGAGAGAGAGAAAGAAAGAGAAGAGAGAGCAGCTGGGCTGTAGGGTTCTGTCTTCTCCTTCTCTTCTACTCTGCACCACAAACACAATCTCTCCATTCCCCAGCCTCTCTCTGTCTCCACCTCCTCTACTCCATACGTGAACCTCACATCTGCAGCTCCACACACCAAACAACAAACAAACAACAACAATAACAACAATAATGGGAGAAATAAGTCTTCTCAGTCTCTGTGGTTCCTTCATATGAAGCCAAGATGCTATCAAGCGTTTTTCTTCGACGAAATTAAATTTTCGAGTCTCTACAGACTTCCCCCAACAGTTGAAAAAAGCTATTAATTTCATCATGGAGAGATGTGTTTGCAAAAGCTGGCAACGGTATTACCTATACTCACCCATCCAAGCACACACATTTACACCGGGCAACGCAAACACACGCATACTCTCACCCATGTGAGTACACACATTTACACTGACAGGGCTAAGCAAACACACACACACACAGACACACTCTTATCCATTTGAGTGCATATAGTACACTTATGCTGATAGGGCACACTCATCCATCGGACGACACACACTTACAATGATAGGGTGGTGTGCTAGGGCCTCTTTCCATCTGATAAAACACAGCTGTGAGAATGTGCATCAGAGCAAGCAAAGCCGCTGCTCTAGTGCTGTGATATTCATCCGTGCGTGTTTGTGTGTGTGTGTGTGTGTGTGTGTGTCTAAATCTAAGTATAGAGCCCCTCAATTATTGAGAATGTCAACACAGTTACACAAGCTTATGTGCACACATGCATGCAAAACCAGACACACACACACACACATGCACGCACGCACACACACACACACACACTGAGATACAAATGTGGAGATGGAGAGCAGACCCAGTGTCTTCACTGAGGTGCATACATATTTCATGGGAGGAAACCCTTCTCCTTCCCTAGAGTCAGACACATAGCCTCCAATAACCCATCACCTCTCTTCCCTCTCCCTTCTCTCCTCTCCCCCTCTCATTCCCCTCTCTTCTCCTCTCCTACTCTCATTTCTCCTTCATTCTCCTTTCTTGACATTTCTCTCCACTTCTACCCCTCCTGCCTTCCCTTCTCTTTTCTCCTCATTTTCTATCCCTCTCTTCCCTCATCTATTAGCCATTTTATCTCTTCCTTCCTTCCTCCTTCACTCTCTCAACTTCTTCTCTTCTATCCATCCTCTGCTTTTCACAACACATTGTTTTCTATGCCTTTTTTCCTTTCTGTCCTTGTATGTCATCCCACTCTCTCACCCTCCTCTTCACTTTTTCATCCTCACCTCTTCTGTTCTATCCATCTTCTGCTCTGATTCCTACTAGCTTTTCCTATTGTTCTGTCCATCTCTGGACTCCCTTGCTTCCTCTGCCCTCTCCTGACATTCTTCTGTTTCTATACTGTCCCTCTGCTTGTGTCCCAGAATCCTCTCCTCTTCCCCATCCATCCATCTCTCTCTTCTTTTCTTCCCTCCCTCATCCCCCTTTCCTGTCCTCCTCTCCCCTCTTCTAATTAAGCGACTGAAGGACAGAATGGCCAATGCTCTAACAGGCTGTCTATTTCTCAGCTCCTGGGTCAGAACGACACTGATACACAGACTGACAGACGGACTCACAGACACAGACACACACAAAAACAATTCCACTCTCTCTCTCTTTCACACACACACACACACACACACACACACACACACACACACACACAAACAAACAACCACAGACACAGTAGGGTCTCGTCTCAGACCACTGTGAACCTCAGACAAAACAAAGACAAGACGTCATGTCTGACCGACCACAGCCATCCCAGACTCCCACCAGCAGTTTGTCTTTCATTCACTCTCACTCTCTCTCTCATTATCCCCCCTCTCTTTCTCTCACTCTCTCATTCCATTCTACAGCTCATCAGACTGCTTGCCTGTCTGCCTCTCTTTCCTCATTTCTCTCCCTCACTGAAGGCCCCCCCTCTCATTCTCTCTCTCAGTCAATCTCCCCATCCTTCTGCTGTTTGCAAGCTGTGTACAGAATACAGTCTCCAACAATCAGAGCACCCTTGGGAGGCAGAGGTGCCCTTGCCCCCAGACCCCTCTTACCGGTCCCTGCATGACAGCCCCAGCACTGGACACACACACAGACACACACACACACACACACACACACACAAACAGACACACAGACACACATACAAACACACACACACACACACACACTTCCCTGCTCCCCGTCTGTAAAAGCCCCAGAGCTGGGGTGATTAGAGGGGCTGCAGCCTCTTATCGTCCCTCTCTGATTACACCTCCTGAGTTACTGCACATGGAGTGGCACCTATATTGCACTCATCCGCTTACACACACTGATAGCTCCCTCCCTCCATTCCTCCCTTTCTCCATCTCTCTTTATCCCTCTTTTCTTAGTTAGTTGTCCATCTGTCTCTATAGCCAACCCTCCTCTTCCTATCTAATCTACGTTTAGCTCTTCTGACTCTTTCTCTCTCTCTCTCCCCCTATATCTCTGTCTCTCCTTTCTGGTCTCATCTCTCTTGTCTTTGTCCCTCTGCCGCATAGCTGTCCATCTTTCTCTTGTTTTCCCTTTGCCTGTTTCAGAACAGCCAGTCAGGATGACAGGAGGTGGCTGACAGTATCTTAATGGCATGTGTTTCTTCTCTTTCTTTCTCTTTTCTCTCTCCCTCCATTCTGTTTCATTTCATTTCTCCTCCTCTGTTTCTCTTCATTTACACCCAAACTGAACCTATTCCCCAGATCAGATTTCTCCCCTCTGTCTCTTTCAAGCCCACTTTGCCTTCCTCTCGCTCTCCTGAACCTTTTCACTTTCTATTGACCTCTCTGCATCTGGCCACACTAGACACAGGGCTGCTTCCTTCTCTCCTTCCTTCTCTAGACACAGGCTAGACTCCTTCTCTTCTTCTCATCTTATTTCTTCCTTCTTCACCCCTTTCTTCCACCCACCAAGTCATTTTTTAGGGCTATCAATTGACTGCCAAATTAATCAACTTTAGCTAATCAACTAATCAGCTTTTTGGTAATCAACTAATCAGACATTTTTGAAAGGAAAATGCCTCAAAAAATTCTCATTGTCTCCTGTTAAATGTGTTACTGTAAAGTTGTTCTATTCTATTCTATAGCCAGTTGATAAATTGATAAGATAATCAATATATTAATCAACAATGAAATAATTAATAATTATGCTTTAACAATAAGTTGCAGCCCTAGTTGGTTTCATCCTAATGTCCACCATCATCATCTTCATAACGAACATGATGACTCGACGATCATTGTGTGAGTGTGTATGTGTGTGTGTGTGTTATCATCATAATCAACATCATCATCACCACGCACCCTGTCTCTGTGGTAGAGCAGGAAGGGGAGTGGGCTGTGCAGTGTTGGCAGTGTAGGTGTTGATAAGGATGCTGCAATCCCTGTCAAAAGCTGGACTTAAGCCTCTGGCCTAAGCCTAAAGACACTTCATTACAGCCCCACCCCACCTCTCCCTCAGAGCTCGAGTCCAGGCACATGCTGTGTGAAGCATCTGGAGGAGAACAGTCACACACACACACACACACACACACACACACACACACACTCACTCACACCAACACACACTTTCTCTCCATAACATTATCCCACATCCACACAACACACAGAAACATACAGCACATAAACACATATTCTCACACACAGGATACAGGTACCTATATGCATGCAGCTACAGACAGAAGACACACACACACACACACAGGCGCACAAACACACACACACACACACACACAAATCACCTCACAACTCCCCTCTGTCCCTCACCCCCTCTATGTATTAAGAACGAGAGCAATTATCCTGGCCTCAGATGAGGCATGTGAAGGATAACGAGTCTGGAGGATGAGGGCGAGACAATTGATTGGCATCTCTAATTTCACCCCATCTCTCTCTCTTTCTCTCTGTCTCTCTCTCTCACACACCCACACTCACTCTGTCTTTCTTTCTTTCTATCTTTCTTTTTTTCATCTCGCCTCACCTCTCTCCTCTGGGGAACCCTGGCCTATGAAACTGAAGCTGGGCTAGAGGACTCCCTCAGTCACCCTTCACCTCTGCCATCACCATATCAAGCCCTTTCCCATTTTCCCACATTCCCTTTGATAGCGCATTGGCCTTATTTTGTGAATTATTGTGCACACACACACACACACACACACACACACACACACACACACACACACACACACAACACACAAACACATGTATATCCATCTATATGTACAATCTGTGCATGGATCTTATATTATGTTTACATTGTGCTTGTGTGTGTGTGTGTATGTGTATAACAAAGAGAGTGAGAGAGAGACAGAGAGAGAGAGAGAAAGAGAATATCTAAGTGTGTTTGTGTGTGTGTGTGAGAGAGAGAGAGACAGAGAGAGAGAGAGAGAGAGAGAGAGAGAATATCTAAGTGTGTTTGTGTGTGTGTGAGAGAGAGAGAGAGAGAGAGAGAGAGAGAAAGGTGTCCTGTGCCTTATCGATCAGTAGTCGTGCCTGGGCTGAAATGAAAGCAGCTCAGTGATCTTAGCCACCTCGTCTCAATGGAGCTCATGGGCAGATGAGAAAACCAGATCAATGCCCGCTAAAGGTTGGCTCTAAATCTCCTTTCCTGCTTGTGTGCGTGTGTGTGTGTATGCTCATCTCATGAGTATGTCTGTGTCTGTGTTTGTACAGTATGCGTGTGTGTGTGTGTGTGTATGTGTGCGTGCATGTGTGTTAGGGGATACTGAAGTGAATCGGCTGAATATAAATCAATAAGCTGAAAGACTGA
>JAIFZK010000007.1:9522500-9547500 GCA_027481765.1 Tenualosa thibaudeaui
TCGAGTAACAATCTCAGGTCCAGTACACACATCAGTCAATGGAGTGTGTTAGAGCATGACAAAGGAGTTGAGGCGTACTGTGTGAGAGTTTGTCAATGTGTGTGTGTCTGTGTGTATGTATGCTTGCCTATCCAAGTGTGTATGAGCTTGTCTGTTTTTGAATGTGTGTGTGTGTGTGTGTGTGTGTGCGTGCGTGCGTGCGTGTGTGCGCATGCGTGAGAAGAAAAACAGTGGTGTGTATCATCCTCTACAGAGAACATAAATGTGTGTCATTATAAGTGTGTGTAGAATGGGTATATATGTCATTCTCTCTCTCTTTCTTTCCTTCCTCTTCTCTCTCTCCCATATGTTTCTCTCTCTCTCCCTGACAGACAGAGGAAACATTCCCCCTGACTGAATGCTGGTGGGGTAATGGTGGTTAACAGTGATAGGAGGGTAAATAGCCAACGCCAGCAGAAACATCTCTCTCCCGCCA
The DNA here is from genome assembly GCA_027481765.1 of Tenualosa thibaudeaui. NCBI lineage: Eukaryota > Metazoa > Chordata > Actinopteri > Clupeiformes > Clupeidae > Tenualosa > Tenualosa thibaudeaui. Next base: position 9,522,976 of record JAIFZK010000007.1, read on the forward strand.
CTCTCTATTGATCCCCTGACAGACGCCAGGATGAAACACCCTCGCAGGGACCACTGTGTTTAAGTAAGAGATGAGCCGCACTGTCGGCGCGCACACACACACACACACACACACACACAGACCATGCGTGTGCACGCGCATAGGCGCATAGACACACACATTAGCACAAACACTCACAGGCACACACCTCACACAACCGCCCATACATTCACACTCATTTATATCAGAACATAAACACACACACACACACACACACACACACACACACACACACTAAATCACTCAAAGTCCCTAAAAAAAAAAAACACACTACTTTACACTTGGGCAGCTTGGCTGATCCTATCAGAAAATTACTATCCTGTAATTGGGGCAAAGATACATTTGAAACTTGACACTGTTTCACAGCCCACACGGTTTTCTCTGGTCCTTGTCTCCCCAGGAGAAGCACTGCGGGAGCAGGGGCGAGAGATGGAGATGATTGGGCTTCTAGAGGGCTGGGGGGAGGCAAATGGGCTTCCTGAGCTAAGCTTGATTCACACAGGTTGCACTCATCCCTCTCAGGCTGGTTACGGCACAGACAGCAAGCTGCAGTCCAGTTAACCCTGATATGTTTATATGATTCATGACACACTCGCTCTCATTTGTCTCATGCACAAACACAAACACACACACACCTCTACACATGCACACACAGACACCGCCCCCACTCACACATACACATACATACACACCCCGACACATGCACACACATACACACACAAACACACAGACACACACACACAAACACAAACACACAAGTGTCACATTATCACATACACACATATGGCCAGAACCGTGTTGGTGACATACATCCATACACCCATCCCCGTTACTTGCATGCACTTACGCACACATACACACACACACACACACACACACACACACACACACACACACACACAGACAAAGCGCTAGAGAACGGGAGCGAGGGAAGGAGGGAGAGGAGAGAGAATGAGTTGAAGCACTGAGGTAGGCTGATGGACCTGACAGTGGCTCTAGCAGAAGAGCTGGAGCGGGCCGGGCAGCAGCTTTCAATTAGGCCCGTAATGAACTCAGCCACGGCCTGCCTCATTTCTCACCCAGAAAAGCAATTTCTCCACCTCAACGGCACACACAAACACACACACACACACACAAAGGCATTCACGCATATACAATAGATCTGCACGTTCACACACATAAACACACACATGCATGCACACACATTCAGGGCTGCATACATGGCACACACATAGGGCTGCTCATGTACTTGCATAAATGGACACACACACACACACACACACAAAAAACTCTCTCACTAGTGTTGATAGTGACAAATGGGCGACTGGAGGTCTTTAATTTTCACCTGTGAGTAATGAGACAGCTCTGTGCATGTGTGTGTCTCTGTGTGTGTCTCTGGCTGAGTGTCTGTGAGGATTTGTTTGTGCATCATTATGTGAGAAAGAGAGGCTGTACTCCTGTGTGTGTGTGTGTGTGTGTGTGTGTGTGTGTGTATGTGTATCTGCAGAGGTAAACAGGAAGCAAGGGAACAGGAGAAAGAGAGCCAGGAGTCCTTTGAGGCCACTGGTCTATTTCCTGAAGAGCACTAAATTACCCTGACCTCCTCCTTTAACACAGTAAGGACCTTCTCAGCTAAAACCCTCTTTACTTACACACCCTGCAGCACCGCAGAGAGGAGTGTGATTGTGTGTGTGTGTGTGTGTGTGTGTGTGTGTTTGTAGGAGTACTGCTCTTCCATCACTCTCCTGACAGCACAGCTACCACTGAGAGCTACCCAAGTGGCAAGTCAGAGAATAATACCACTGCCGTGAGCAGCAAGCACTAGGTATTGATTTATGTTGATTACGTATGCTTGTGATAAGTTTATGTAAGTATATGTATGTGTACGTATGTATGTAAGTGTACGTAAAGGTATGTATGTGTGCGTAAACAAGAGATACCTTAAGATTACTTGATCACAGGACATGTGACCTCTTAAAGGTCAAGCTCAGGTAAATCTCTGTTTCAAGTGATAAATGAAGCAGTCCTTTGACTCCAGCTGCTTGGTTAGACACCTTCTTTTCTCCAACTGGCACCAGCTCCTTTCACAGAAGATTCCCCACTAAATGTCTGAGGCCCAATAATGTAATACTGGCATCTTGCATGGCAGCCTCTGCTAACGGTGTGTGAATGGGTGAATGTGAGGCATACAGAGTTAAACGCACTGAGTAGAAAAGTGCCAGATAAATGCAGTCCATTTACCACTTACCATTAATAAGGGGCCCTGGTATTTGCTGAACAGTGAATAGGAAAGAGGTTTTTTTTCTACATTTTCTGCCAAGATGTTCCTCTTTGCATTTTTGAAACTGTATCTGGAGAATTTCAGTGAATATCTCCACTGAAAAAAAAGGCATTTAGTCAAGAGCTGTGCTTTAATCCATGCTCAGGAATCGAGCAATACATGCTCTAACCAGATTTCCCACTTTTCAATATGAAACATGTATCTGCATGTGTAAATGCTTACCGCTAGTCTAATGGCGGCAGGAAGTGGCCCTGGAACAGGTGCTGCCAATGCGGCCATGATCGCCTCAGCTGCCTCAGCCACCTCAGCCGCCTCAGCCGCCGCAGGCCCAGCAGCAGGGGCTCCAGCGTCGGGTCCCGGACCTGGGTCATCCACTCCGTTGGCAGCAGGAGCGGCAGCGCCGGCGTCCAGATGTTGTGCGTTGTGTCCGGCCTCCGGCGGGGGCACGGCGGCCTGCTCGAGCTCACCCAGCTGCTGGGTGATGCAGTCCACCTCCTCCTGCAGTCGCTCGGTGTTGACGCTGATCTCAGCGATCATCTCGTTGGCCTGCGCCGTGAGGAAGGCCTCCTTCAGGTCCACCAGGTGCAGCGTGCGCTTCTCCTCCAGGCGTACCAGCTGGTGGAGCTCGTCAAACTGCTGGTTCACGTACACCTCCAGCTCATCTTTGTTCATCTGATGGAGATGTGGAGATATAGAGAGATATAGAGTAAATGTAAGAGAGAAGAGCGGAGAATAGAAGAAGGGAGAAAAAGAAGTCATATACTGTCATGTGTGTGTCTGTGTCTATGTGTGTGTGTGTCTGTCTGTGTCTATGTCTGTGTATGTGTGTGTGTGCTAATGTCATCATAAAAAACAAACAACTGAATAATGCAGCAGGCTGTGTGTTTGTTCAGGAGAGCCAGTCAAAGCCTAAATTGAGAACACCAATTGAAAACTGAATACAGAAACTTGGGAATCGTGCAAGGGAGGAGGGAGAGAAAGTTACAGAAGTGTGAGGTACAGAGCAAGAAAAAGAAGAGTAAAGGGAGAGAGGGATTCAAGAGAAAATGAGTGCAGTCACAGAAAGATGCCAAGTTCACCCCAAAAGATGCAATCTGAAATCTCACACCCCGGATGGAAAAGGACAGGTGGGTAGCGGGGAGCTTGGAGGGATTATATATCATACAGCTGGGAGAAGTCTCAAGATGGAGAGAATACACCTCTCTAGAGATGTGGAGCAGAGTAACAGAGAGAGTTGGGGGGGTGGCAGGGAGTGTGGAGGTAAGAAAAAAGCGAGTGACAAAGGAAAGGAAACAGAGAGTAGGAGAGGAAAAGACAGAGAAAGGGAAGGAGAGAAAGAGCGACAGAGAGAGAGAGAAAGAGTTAGAGGGCAAGAATTAGGAATTGGGAGGCCTAAATAAAGAGTGATTGAAACTGCGATAGAGAGAGATTGAGAAAAACAAGAGGGAGTGAGATGTGGAGGAGACAAGCGCTGTCACACTCATCTCTCTGAAGCCGACTCTGGCGGTGGCATCTAATTGGATTTTTTTCCCCATCAGGCAGGCATAATGAAGACCCCCACGAGGCCCCCCACCCTATAGCTGCCACAACCACGCATCGGAATCTAGCGAGCTCATGGAGGCGGGCGGCCGGGCAGTCGGGCCCACCACGGCATGCCATCTGTTTGGGTTTCAGGGCAGTTGCGCCGCTAACAGAATTCCCTTCTAATCCATTTCCCTGCAGGAGCTCTTTAGCTACGACTCATTTGAGTATGCCGCATCGTCAGGCAACCACTGACTGTGACAGCCGCGACTCAAGAGTGCACTGTCAGACGCCACACCACACCACACACACACACACACACACACACACATACACGTGCACTCACACACACATACACATACCCACAAACATATAGCCACAACTCAAGACAGCACTGTCAGATGCACCAACACACACACATACACAGCACAGCATCTGCAAGTGCACCACATCCAAGTCCACAAACACACACACACACACACACACACATTCAATGACACTACCTTCTCTCTATTCATTCACTGGTTACGGTCCACAGCCCAAGACCCATTATATTTTGAAATCCCAAAGCGGGTGGTTGGGTAAGGGGAAAAAACAAGTCAGTGAGGATGGAGAAAATAGGCATCTCATGGTCGACTGGAGGCAGCAAAAAAGCCCAAAAGAGCCCCAAATATTCCCCTCTGCTTCCCATCACTCTTTCCATTAATATCCACTGAGCCACAGAGACCCTCCATGGACTAAATGATAGACATCCGTGTTGTAGCTATCCATACACAGACCACAGACAGTCCTTGGGTTCAAACTCTACCTAACTGGAGAAATGAAAGTTTTCATGCACCAAAGCGTTTTTGGATCAAACCATTCGCATCGTCAGATCTTTGATGTAACAAAGTCTAAATAAAAATAGGTGCCAAGAAAATGCTTCCTTAAAACTTCCATACTTGGCCCTAATGGGTACCCATAGTCACAAAACAGCATCACTGGCTGATCCACCACCACAATAGCCTTAAGGCTTAAAGTAGGACACTTGTAGTTGTAGTTGTAGCCCTCCCCCCACTCCTCCCGCCCCCACCACCAGCTCTTCAAAACACACACAAACACAAACACACACACACACACACACCACCACTCACCACTTCAGAGCCAATGGGCCGCTCAACACTGCTCCGACTGACCTGGGTCCAGCACTCAGCCAAGGGAGCCAGAGACAGAGACAGAGACAGACAGAGAGAGAGAGAGAGAGAGACAGAGAGAAAGAGAGAGTGGACAAGCCATCTGGCCAGGGCTTATCTTACCCCAGGCAGGTGCAGGATCTGTGCCCTGGGGGCCTCTGAAGGTACAGGCCAGGAGCAGCATGGAGTAAGGCCGCAGGTTACTGGCCTGAGATGGCTTGGGTAAACTAGCTCTGTTTGGCCCACTTCCAGAAGGAGGTGAAGCAAAGGAGCAGTGGTGGCCAAAGATTCTAGAGCTCTATAACCTTTGGTGGTGGATGTGTGGAGGAGAAAGAGGAGAATGACAAAGAGGAGAGAAAAAGAAGAGGACGAGGAGGAAGTTGAGGAGAGGGAGGACAAGGAGGAAGAGGAAGAGGAGAAGGAGGTGGAGGAGGAGAGGGCAGGAGAAGAGGGCTCTGTGTGAAAGTACATCTTTTAATCAGTCACAGGACGGCTATAGACATGTAGGCATGTGGCCACTGGAGTAACAAGTGGGTTTTTCTCTTGCCCTGGTATTCAGAGAAATGAAAGAGCAGAGACTAAAAAAGGCAAGAGAAAACAGAGGAGGCATTTAAAAGGTGATGCTGCCAATTTACAGAGGAATGCATGCTAAGAGCTCTCTCTCACACACACACACATATACAAAAAACACACTTGTATACTCATGAACAAGCACTCACACACACACACATATTTACACACAAACACTCTCTCACACACACAAACAAACAAGTGTGCACATAAAAGTGTGCAAGCCACACTCTAAAGCTGTACTAACAGTGCTGGCCCAAACCACACACATATACACACACACACACACACACACACAAACAAACACACACCAACCACACACAGGCACACGTGGCCTCCACATTAGATCAAAGAGATCAGTACAAAAGTCTGTTCATGTAAAGCTGGCTGCTCGGACATGCGGTTAGCAGTCCCTAAACACACGCAAGCTTTTAACGAGGCACGAGCCGTGCCAATGAGAGAGGGGGGCTGAGCCCTAAGTGTCTCACACAGGCACAACCCTCCATGGGGGCACAGCATTAGAGGAACATTAGGCTCAAATGGCTTTGAACTGGCTGTCCCTCTCCAGACACATACACACACACGTGCACGCACACGCGCACACACACACGCACACACACATACACACACACACCGTAACTGTGGCTCCACTCCAAATGAACACTTTTCCACAGAGATTTGCATCACATTTTACCTCCCTGCTATTGGCATCTCTAGGCCAGAAATCAGTGCCACTAAATGACCCAGTAGATCAACAGAGAGGAAGGGGAAGAGAGAGAGAGAGGGATGGAGGGAGGGACCAAGGGACTGAGAGAAAAAATGAGACAGAGAGAGAGAGGGAGGGAAAGAAGGAGAGAGAGAAAATTAGATGAAAGAAGGAGAGAGAAGCAGGGGAAGAGAGAAGGGGAGAAGGAGAAAGGGAGAAATCCAGAGAGAGTGATAGAAAGAAATAAGAGAAAGAGAGAGAGGGAGGAGAGAGAAATTAAGCCTGCAAGAGAGAAAGAGAGGAGAGAGAGAGAGAGAAATGTGATGAGAAGGAGAAAGGGAGATAGGGGTAGCATTTTTAATTTCCTCTTGTGCGAGTGTAACATGGAGGGAGAGAGAGCTGAGGCACTATTCAGTTCAAGTCAAACACCTCGCCCTGGCTGTGAATGCCAATCTGAGCACGCTCCCGGAACTATACATAAAGTAATTAAATTAAAGATGAAGAGGGGGAGAGAGAGAAAGAGAGAGAGAGAGAGAGAGAAGCAACATCTTTTCACAGTCTCTGGTTGACAGGTTTTATGTGTCTGGTGTTGTTGTAGATTTTTATGGGGCTTTCAAAAACAGAAAACAAAACAAAACAGAAAGCAATGTCCTGAGTAACAGAGTGTGCCTGAGAGCTCAGCTCAGCCTAAGATAGTGTAGAACTGAGATGGAGGCCAAGCACATGCACAAACACACACAGCTCCTGCAGACGCACATGACAAGCCACTCAGTGAATAAAATATGACGCGATTAAACATGCCAGCTACCTGCTGGCCTCTAAGCACCCGGCCCTGCATAAGAACAAATGGCTTCCAGTGGTCCAGAGGAAAACAAAACACTGTGCAAGCAGGAGAGAAGGAAAGAAGTGATGAGGTGAAAGGGAGGGGGAAGAGTGGAGGAAAAGAGGAGAAGGAGGGAGAGGGAAAGAAAAGAGAATGGAAAGACATAAGAGTGAGTGCTGTGGGACTAATGGGGATATGCTTCAATGCACTGGCCATATTAGCTTATGCTCTATGCTTTAGCTATGTGGATAAGTCTCAGCACGTTTTACGTTAAGAGTATTTATTTAATTATGTATATATGTATGTGTGTGCGTGTGTGTGTGTGTGTGTGTGCGTATGCTGGGAGATATTCCCTGTGGAATATGCAGATGTGTGCAGAGACATGTAACAGTAAAGGCTTCATACCTGAGGCGCTGTGCTTAATTAGTCCACCAGGTTTCGTTGGATAAATACTACAGCCTACAAGCCCCACTCCACTCCCCCCACTCTCTCTCTCTCTCTCTGTTCTCTCCATCTCTCCCTCTGTCTCTGTGGACTCTGACACCTCGACGCGCTACAGGGCGTGCATATCAAACCCCCAGCTGACATTTAGCAGTCTGGAGAGGACGGCGACACAAATCCAGATAATGCATCCCGACACGTCGGCCTGCCAGCACGGAGAAAAGTCATTTTGCGAACATGTTACACCTCTCCGGAGGAGCGCGGTGGGGGACAAAAGGTCTAGGCAGGCTGCGGGGCAGTGTGGATTTTTCAGGATGATAATACACTGCAGCTGAAACACAGGGACATGAAGAGATAGGAATGAAGGGAGAGAGGAGAGAGAGAGAGAGAGAGAGAGAGAGAGAGAGAGAACAGGATCCATTAACAGTACTACCTTCCACTGGCCCTGCAAATTAACCTCTCTGCATTATACAGCTGGCCTGTTACTTAAGGCCATGCAGACCTTTGCGCGAACATAACTGTCCCTCTGCCGTGTGTGTGTGTGTGTGTGTGTGTGTGTGTGTGTATTGTCCCTATGCCACTACACACACATACACACACACATACAAACAAATACAAATGGAAGCATTATAAGAACTAGAGAAAGTGAGGAAGTCCGGCCCCTATCTATTCAGTTTTCAAAATGGAGTTTTATGGGGCTCATTTCCACCACCATTTTATTTAGCCAATTAGGTCCCATGTTACTAATGGAGGCAAGGGAGGTACAAAGCTATGTAATGGATGTGTTGGACGTTCTCGCAGGGGAAAAAAACGTGTATGGACACACATCGTCCTCTGGCTCAGCCCAAAATCACAGCCTATAGGTATTCAGCATTAAGTATATTCAGTATTCAGCAATATCAAAAATGGTAGAGCAGTTGATGATTGTGATTGCATTTAGTTATTCACCATTAATCACAGGAGAAATAGGAGCAGGATGGTGGAGTGGGAGTAACAATTATAATATTTGTTCCTAACATTACATTCAATGATGTTTAAGTTAAATATTCATTTTCTTTTCAGGCATCTATAGGTTATTTTTTTTCTTGTTGAGTGAACAAAAGCGTTAAAACACGCAAACACACAAAAAAAAAAATCTTGAGCATGTTGGCTATACAGTTTGTTGGCTAACACTTTGACGGATGACTGACAACAAGAGTGTGATAACTTTGGCTAAACCGGTATTGTGAAAGGGAAGACACTCATAGCCTACGTTTGGGAGACCTGCCTGTTTTATAGGTATAACTGAAGCTTTGATGAAGATGCACAACACATTCTGTTTTCCCCCGCATCCCTACATTTTGCCACTGCTGATTTCAGAAAAGCCACATAGGCTCGGAAAAGAATAACCACCAAAAATGGCATACTGAAGCATGCATTTCATAGATGTGAATAACAAAGATCACAACTTAGGCAGGTCAAGGACAGCCAAGGTGAAAGGCAACATGAAATAGAAGGCAAGATATTTTTTTCATCAGCAGCAGGCTTATGTTTCATGTGACAAATCTGTGCTTGAATTAGGTGTATGGTGAAATGCTGGAATCTTTTGCGGAAGAATTGCCTATTTGAAAGCCTAACAAGTAACCCAATATATCAGCCTCGATAATGTGTGGAAATAGTTGTTTACTTGGCTTGAGTCTCGTACGTGGGTTAGCACTGCGTAGAGTTCATTTATTTACCCTGGTTTAAAAGCATGACGGGACAGGGTTTTTAAAACATTCTGTCAGACAGGTGATTTTTCATGGGAGTGAAATGGCACAGAAATCCACCTGCACGCCCTGCCATGTAGGCAGTCTAGTGGGGGACTCATATCAATATATTACCATCAACATGCAAACACAAGGAAGCTTGTGCAGAACACTAAACTCGTGCACAAGCTGAAAGGAGAGAGCCCACCAATCAGCATGGGGGAAATGGGGGAATAATTGGCTGAAGCCAACCAGCCAAATCCTGACCCCCTTGTACACACATCAATATATTATATGTGCACACAAACACAGAGACAGTATGTGCTTTCAGATATGTGCATACATTTTCACACAAACCTGAAAATGCTCTCTCTTGCTCCCATATCCACACACATACAATCACATATTCCTATGTATGTACTTACATAAAGACACATACACACAGACACAAACACAAACACAAACACACACATGCACACATTCATACGCACACACAGACATATGTGCACACACAAAACACTAACCAGAGCACTAAGCTCCGGCACCACCTGACCTCATAACACTCTCTGGACTGAATCCTTCAAAACCCTCTGCACAGAGCTGCTCTGGGGGCTAATTTCTCTACTCGACAGTTTTACTGGCCTTATGCATTTCCACTGGTGTCTGTCTTGCCTCAGATCTTGTTAGACAGCGAGACTGTCCTCTCTCTCCTCCCTTTCTCTTTATCTCTCTCTCTGACAGTTCTTTTCTCTATCCCTCTCTCCAACTCCACTACTACCCACACTCCCACTGGTTCCAGTATTTGTCATAATAGAGAGCGACACTGCCCTTTCAATCCCTCTTTCTCTTTCTCTCTCTCTCTCTCTCTCTCTCTGAGTCTTCCTCTCTCCTGTCTTTCACTGTAGCAGCAGCAGCAGGACAGCTCAGCACAGCTCAGCTCAGCACTCTCCCTCCTGCTGTGACCGTCCTCCTCTTCTCCCGACCTGCTTGAGCCACAGCTCTCAGCTTCTCGCTACACTAACCTGTGTGCAGCCTACACACACACACAAACACACACACACACACACACACACAAACACACACACAGGCTCCCTTCATAGAGGACACAAAGCTGACTGCTCAGAATATCTCACAGCTAGCTGAAAAGAGTGCTCTCTCTTTCTCTTTCTCCCTCTCTCTCTCTCCACACAATCAGCGCACTCACACATTGCCATCCCACACCCAGATCTCTTTGTTTTCTCTCCTTGCACACGCACACACACACACACACACACACACACACACACACACACAGATACACAAACACACACACCTTGCCCTTTGTCTCCAGACCTGAGTGACTCTGATAAACCACCACACTACACATCACACCAGACTGTCACCACACCTTACCAGAGGACTAATGAAGAAGGTCCACTGTAGACCCACTATTGATCTTCCTTCAACATGAAGCTGAACTCTAAATAATACTCTTAATAAAAACTGTTTTTTGTTTTTTTTAAAAGAGAGTCCAACTGTAGTAAACATAATTTCCCCCTGTATTATTAATGCCTGGCTTTCCAACAGTTTCATATTGTAATGATTGACACATTTTACTGTGGATTCAATTAAATGTTATAATCAGTTCAGGGATGGGCTTTATGACATGAATTAATTCAATCTAACTTGTCAAATTAATTCATTTTGAGCTGATAATTATGCTGTCATGATTTGACTGAATACGCCTCAAATGGACTCAAATGAGTTTATGCTTTGGCCAGTTAATACCTGCCCTTCACATTAGCTGCTTATTTTTTGTTAAACTAATGCAAACACACATCTGAATGACTGTATATATAGATGATGTATTAATACAGTCATTGAAAGGGACAATGAGCAGCTATACAGCTGCAAGTATGCATATGATTTAAAAGATAGGAAACTATATTGACCACATACTCAATGATGAAAAAATTAATTTAAAAGAATTCAAATAGAAAGCAATAAATAAATAAACAAACAAACAAATCCAAATGAAAAGATTCCAGTGAAACTCATTTCTGCTACTTCCTGTATCTCTCTGTACTTACATCTGGGCTGGTCCATTTGCTCTGGATCTTCTCTGCCATCTCCTGGGTGCGACTCACCAGGTCAATGCCCTCACGGCTCTACAGGCACGGACATGAAACATTTACATTACACCAATTAGACAGACACCCTTATGCAGGTACCTACACATACAGTACTGCTATAAAAAAGGATATTATGTATAATCTGTGTGTGTGTGTGTCTATGTGTGTCTGTGTGTGTGAGTGAGTGAGAGCGAGAGAGAGTGTGTGGATATGTACAGCTGTAAGCGTGTGTATACTGTGTGTGTGTGGTGTTCTGGGTGTTGGATGCAGTAGCAGAGATGTTAGGGGAAAAAAGCTTCAGGACAAAGTTTAGGGAGGAGGATGCTGAAGTGTGCTCTCGGAGGTGATATGTCTGACACATTCACACACACACACACACACAAACACACTCATACAAAGCCTTTCTCGATTTCCGCCTCTCTGACCCACAACCCCCCCACCCACTGACAACTCCTCTCCTAACACACACAGTCTCATTCACACAAACACACACACACACACACACACAAACACAAACACAAAACACACACAGCCTAGTAGCTGAGATAATGTCATTCTCATGTTTCCAGTGTCCACTGAGAGCACTCAAGGCCTGCCCGCAGAGCAGGAGCAAAGCATGCTGGGTACAGGAAATAACGATGATGATGTACGACTGCCTCTCTCTCACTAGCGTGTACCCCAGCGCTCTGACAGTCCCTGTGCTTGTCTGTTCAGTCCCAATGGCAGGCAAAGAGTAACAGGGAGTGTTTGTGTGGGTAACTTTACATGAGGTCATTATATGAATACACATGGCCATGGGTCTGTGTTTCCCCCCCCCTTTTCCAAACAGATGGTAAATGGAGTGGACAACAGAAAAACACTTCTCGACACGGATCGGCCATTACGCAAAAGATTCCGCTGTCTGTGCCTGCATGAGCCTAGTTGTCCCATCCCCCCACCCCCTTCCGTAAGGAGACTTACTGAACAGCTGTGCTGACTATTTCACCAGCTATAGATAGACTAATGACGCTGTACTGCCTCACCTCGCTGGGAAAAGGAGGAGGCTAAGGTCAGACTTTCCCAGAGCACTCCAGTGGGGACATAAGCGGGTATTAGCAGCAAATGTTTTATTGCATCGATGCCTAATTGGTTCTTTTTCTCTTTTTTTCTATATTTTGTATCACTTCTTGTACTGCTTTTACCTCATTTCGACCTTTTTAGTTTTTGACTTTTATTGGCAGTACGCAACTCTCTGTGATGTTTTAGAGAGCTTTACGTGAAAAGTTGACTTGCATTGTATGTATTTGTTTGTTTCTCTGTTTCTATACAAGTGTGTTTATGCACTTTTGTGTGTGTGTGTGTGTGTGTGTGTATGTGTGAGTCTGACCTTCTGCCAGTGGTAGGCCTCGCGCAGCGTGATGATCTCGTGCTCCCGGTGCTCTCCCTGCACGGCGCATATCACGCAGATGATCTTCTCGTCCAGCTTGCAGTAAAGCGACCCCTCCTGGTTGTGCTCCCTGCAGCGGAGCCGCTCCACGCTCACTGTCTCCTTCTTTCCAGACCCCTCCTGGCCCCCCTCCTGTGCCGGCTCACCCCCCACTGCCCCCTCATCGGCCGTCTCCTCCGCGTGCCCATTCATGTATCCCTCTCGCCCACTGATACCCCCATTCTGAGCCCCTTGCCCCGTGTCTAACCCTACAGGTACCCCTACCCCCTGGAGTCTATCAGCACCCCCCTGAGGCCGGGCACCTTCAGCACCGGAGGGCTCAGGGTAGTAGGGTAGCGTCTGGTGCCGCGTGCTGCGTGTGTGTGCCTCGCCGTGCAGCGTGCAGAAGGCGAAGCGGCAGGCGGGGCAAACGAGGGTCGCCGGCTGGGGTTCATCGGGCTCACAGGCATCGCACGTGCCGTCCATCTCCGGCTCCTTGTCCTTGTCCTCGTCCTCCTCCTCCGCCATCTTGTGATCTCTGGGCTCCCAGTGTACACCACGTTCTGCCATGATGCACACCGCAAGGACAGCGCGGCCACAGAAGCCCTGCAGGCCCAATAGAGGGCATGTTAAAAATAGTCAAGGCTGTTGGCACACATGCATGTAGCATACACACACACACACACACAGCATTCCTGTAAGGTTAACCAGCAAGTGCTGCAATCAGCTGTTCTCATGCTAAACTAACATTCTCCATAGACTTTTCACTTTCTCCCAGTGTTTTTTACACCGCCCCAACACACACACACACACATACACATCTAGTCTGAGAAAAGCTCCACATACACACACACACACACATACAGTATATGACACCCCTACGCATGCATTCAGAAACAAACAGATTACACACACACACAAATCGAAAGTGTTCTGCTGCTGTTTGCAAGCTTGGCACACAGATCTTGTGCTCACACACTAAGCTCTTGATTACTGAATACACAAACGAAGGCACAGAAAACCTCCTCCATACCGCCCTCCCCCAAACCACGCTTTTCTTCCCCTCTCTTCCTTTCGTTTGCTCCCTCCCCTCTGTCCAGCATCACGATCTGACCTCTCCCGGCCACCCTGCTCTTTGTTTTCACTCCCACCCCCCTCCTAAGCACTTCTCCATGGGAGCTAATGGAAGAATGAAGGCTAGTTCTTCTCCCCACTCTCACTCCTGCCAGCCAGCCTGCCACATGCAGTTTCTCTCTTGGCTCACTCGCTCTCCTTCCCTCTCTCCCTCTCTCTCTGCCCTAATAACTCTTGGACAGTGTTTTGTTCAGACCCAATCTGCTTGCCTGCTTGACAGCGACAACAACAGGCCCTCAGTTCACAAAAATGCAGAACTCTCCTCACTAAACAACTGCAAGTCTCTCACTCATTCACTCGCTCTCTCTTTCTATCTCTCTCTCTCTCTCTCTCTCTCTCACACAGACACACACATACAGTTTCCCTGTAGGCCTACCCGTCTGTTGATGTGTGTGTTCGCAGGCAGCGTTGGGAGACGTGCTCTATATGTCTTCCTCCTCCCTCTCTCTCTCCCCCCTCTTTTCCCTCAATCCCTGACTCCCTCTCTACCTTTCTTCCCCTGCTATGCTATGATTTTCTCTGCTTCTAGCCAGCATTGAGCCTGAGTTTCACTTTACTGACAAACACTTCCTGGTTTGGCTCTTCTGCAGCTCTGTTTTGTTTTCTTTTTTTTCAGCACTTCCTGCTTCTCCAGTGCAGCCGGAGCCGACCGGTGGCTGGCGGCGGAACAGGCTGAGCAGGCAGCAGCGGCAAAGACAAGAAAAAAAAAGGGGGGGGGGGGTGTCCACTCACTAAGTGTCTCACACAGCAACAGAGAGGGTCCAATGAACAAGTTGCTCAGAGCAGCGGCAACTACCCACTTTGAATGTCATATGCTTTAATGTGTTTAATGGCATATATTCTGGAACACTATAAATATATCTGGGATACCACATGAAATTCTGTAATAAAAAAACACACACACATAAGATGTTTGTTTAGGGAAGAAAATACAAATAATAAACAGTTGTTTATGAAAAAAGAACTATGAGCCAAAAGGCTTTTGAGAGACAGTTACACATGCATCAGTGCTGAGTGAAGGAGAACATAGAGCTCCTCAATGCCTGCACATACTTAGCTGCTAAAGCAGAGTGGATTAGGAGGCAGAGCAAAACAACCATTCACCACCACCCAGTGTCAAGAGTGGATGCAGCTCTGCCCTGTTGGAATTACAGGGATGGTGTTTACAGGGACACCAAGGTTTACAGCTTATGAATATTCTCCTCTCCATTTAATGTGTTTGCAGGAGCAGGGGAGGAGAACTGAACTGTACTGATGAATAAATAGTAGGCCTACTGGGGGTACAAAAATGTATCTATGAGTGCAAAGATTAGTGCAGAGAGTGAGTGTTGGAGTATAGCCCAAAGCGGCTACTTTCATAACAAAAATATAAACGTTTCAATAAATTGTAGGCTATAATTGGAAAGGTCCTATATTAAAACTTTGACCACAAACAAAATATACTGTTCCCTAACTACTGACAAAAATAAAAATAATTAGCAAAATGGTTAAAACCACAAAAGAGGGCGTTAAAGCTTTAACTACATCTAATCAAGATGATGCATATGACTATGCTAATCAATGACAGAAAATCACGCATGCAACATTTGCTAAACAAAGACACCTAACGTTAATTTGCTAAGCGTTAATAATGCGTTTACTTTGAAAGTAATCTGACCATTTTACTTTAGTCAGACGTTCACTATTAGCCTAAAGTAGCCTATTAGCCGACACTTGGTAGTTATGTTTTCATAGTCTGACTTACTTTGTCATGTTTCAGAAGGACCATATCTGAACATGTATGACCGAGGTTTACATCACAATAATGGCAAGATTAGATTAATTAGTTATTTATTTAAGAACATTAGCCTATTTTGTGTGCATTTGGTCTCAACCCTCAGATTCATTACGGTCATGCAGCAGTAAATAGATTATCACCTTATCTCTTCTTCCGTTGAAAGTAAAGTTCCGGAGTTGAACAAGTCCCTTTGGAACGTCTGACGTTCATGCAAGGTTGACCGGAAAGATTGACTTCAAAAGCACCCCAAACCCCCTAACAGATTAATCTACATTTTTGTTGCCCCACGGCGCGTATGTTATTATTTGCAACAGTTCCGAATAAATAGGTACGTAGGGCCTATTCAAGGTCTTATGACAAGCAAAAACCCCAAATCCACAATTAAAGGCTTACAGCAAAGGAGCAGTTTATTTGTGCCTCTGCAGTTTTTACACATTTGCTAAGGGGTTTGATATTCTGTGAAGAGCCAAGTCAATCTTCACTTAGCGTTATTCCTTTTTTCCTCCTTTGCTTTGGCACCTTGGTGTTTTGTTTTGGAAAATTGCCACTAGCTATAAAAGACCACATTTTCGAGCCACCATGTTTGCTAGCCTGTGACTGCCAGTTGCAACAAATGTAATGAAAAATGATGGCATATAATCCATTCAGTTTTCACAGAAGACTATTTATTGTGAATGGCCTGAACATTTTGCTTAATTTCTAACAGTGTGCACATTGCCATGTCATATAATAGTTAGCCCACCATACAGTTTCACAGATGATGACAATGTGTCTGATCAACTCAATTCAGTTCAAATCAATCTTTATTACAGACTCACAGCAGGGTCCATATCACAAAAATTTCTGAGTTCTGATATGCCATGCATGTGTGTCCTCAGATGAAGGAGCATAAATAGACTTAACTGATGTCTCAAAAGGCTCTAAAGGGCTCTAAAAAGTGCTCCAGTGCAAATTAAATTCACCTTTTAGCTTTTAGAGGTTCAGTAAAAATAAACATAACTCTTCCTCTAATATGGCTATATCTTAAACACTCAGTAAGCTTCATCGTATGACTCAGCCTCTTAAAGTAATAATTTGCCTAGGCAATTCCTGACTAATTGACCACTATTGATATTTTAGAATGCCATTTAGATGGAGCACAAGTGTTTGGAGCATTGTTTTTTTTTCCTTAATACAAATGATTCTTAAGTAAATCATAGTTAACACTTAAAAACTCTACAAAATGATGATTTCAGTGACACTCACACGGATAAATTCACAAATACTTTGCCTTTCTCCTTGCCTCTCCCCCCCCTTACCATTGTCAGCATTGCTATGATTTACTGTCTGACAGTCCTTTTAGCTAGTCTCTTGAATGGTTTGCGATGTCTGTTGGAGAGAGCACCTCCTCTTTCTCACAGCCTCACAGCCCACGTGCCTCCTCATTCATGCTCCTCATTAAGCACCTCCCAACTCCTCTCAGCACTGCACAAAAGACTGCCAAGAGCCAGAGCCAGAGGACAGGAGACGTGCCCAGGCTTCATAAGCACACAGAGAGCATTGTGTGTGTGTGTGGGGGGGGGGGGGTGGGGGGCATGTGATCTTGTGTGCTTTTTGCATTGAATTCAAAGATGTTTTTATTATTCTATTCATTGTTGTGACATCAGTCAGGACTACGGCACAATCCACTTTGTCTCGCTTTACAGACCTTTCAGCCTACGGCCTATCAAACCTCTCCTCTCCTCTCCTTTCCTCCTCTCTGCTGCACCCACCCCTTCCTCTCCTCCTCTCCAAGTGGTAAAATCAATACCCTTCCCATCCGGTCCATCTGCACACTCTGCTGCCCAATATGTCGGGGGATCACTCATATGCTGTGAAGTGCCGCTATGTAATGTGTCTTATCAGAAATACGTGGCTGCTCTGTGGTCTTTGGCCTTATGGGTTTTATTTATGTGTGTTTGTGTGTGTGTTTGTGTGTGTGTGTATGTGGGGCGGGGGTGGGGGGGGGGGGGGCCCTCATACCCAGCTTATTTTGGGTGAGCTGGCTATAGAGGCTGTTGTTCTGATTACTGCTGTTCAGTGTCTCTGCTTCTCAGTTTAGAATGGTTTTCCTGAAGGCAGGGCAACTATTGTTCTTTCTCTTGGGTGTTCGGGCACTCAGTACTCGTGTGGTAAAAGTGTCATGGAAATGGGAGAGATGGGAAAGATGGCCCCAGAGACAGCAAGAAAGAAAGTAAGAGAGAGAAAGAGAGATCTGCCGAGGCAGGAGCGGAAAAAAATTCTCCATGGCCTCCGAAAATAAACATGCTTGACTTTATCTCCTCACTGCAGTGGAAATGTAGGAAGGCCATTTTTCATTGTGGGCTCAATAGAAGGAAGGGATGGGTGAAAATAGCACTGATAAATATTAAATGACATTAGGTTAAAGTGAAATGAACAGAGTGGATTGTCCCTCAATCTGTCTTTGGATGTAAAAATGTGTTTTGTGTGCAGTTCTAGTGTAATACAAAGTTGTCATCTGCATAATAAATTTGATCCACTGGAATCACCTCACAGATCAAAGCAAAGCACCTAAGACTTGGCAGAAAGTACCACCTCTGTTTAGGCTCTGATAAGATGGAATTTGTCATGCTAGTTGGCGAGACAGCAGTTCTTTCCAGCACAGGAGTCTGGCTAAGGAGAGGCCAGCTTAAAAACAAAAAAAAAAGGTTCCAGTGACATCAGTGGCCCTTTCCATGCTTTTCCCCCTACCTTCTTTCCAGGGACTTCTCATTGCTTCTCTCTCACTCTCTCACTGTCTCGCACACACACACTTTCTTTCCCCTTCTTCTTGACACGCACACGCACACACACACACACACACACACACACACACACACACACACACACACATACACACACAAACACAAACACAGACACACTCTTTCTTTCCTGTTCTCCTTGACACACACACACACACACACTTTCTTTCTCAATTGCCTTAACACACACACACACACACACCACACACACACACACACACACACACACAATCCACCACCACCACACAGACACACACTATCCGTTTATTTATCCTTCTCTCTCATATGGTTCTGCAGCTGGCCAAGGAGAGATGATCTGATATACGGAGCTGCACCTTGAGCTGGAAGCAGCCGTCTGCAGTCAGGAAGGGGGTCGCGACAGGAGTGGGAGAGAGAGAGAGAGAGAAAGAGAGAGAGAGAGAGAGTGGAGGCAGATAAAGCTAAAGCATTGCAGTTTCCCAGGGACGCCTTATCAGACCCTGGCATACAGGCACACGGGGCACGGCACACATCCCGTGGGCGTCGCCTCTCTCTACACGGGGGCAGCCGAGTGCATCCGCAGATGTCTGACGAGACGTTCCGCTCGCCATCTCCAGGCCCTGTGGATCTGAGCAGAGCCCCGTCGCTAGGAATGCTGATGACATGCAAGTTTTTTTTTTGTTTTTTTTTCCTGTCAACTTAAATTTGTTTTTCTTTTCAACAAGTGCGGAGCTCTCTGCAACTTCCCTTCTCTAGATTTATTCCCCAAATTCATTCTGTTTGGTGCTTCACTACTCAGGCGACCTTGTTTGTATAGATTGAGCGGCCAAATTTGTGTGACTTGGCATAAGCAGATTTTGTGCCTGAAAAATTAAGCACTGTCACTGTTCCGGTGTTTATGACTGTGCTAATGTATCCAGTGTTATACTCCACAGAGCTGTGTCATAACCCAAGCACTACCTAAGATAAGCCTAAAATCCTTAAATATTGGATGATAATCGAACCCTGCTCCAATATATTTACATGACAGTTTGGCAAAGCCATCCGTGTAGCAGCCCCCTCTTAAGTGCTGCGGCTGCACTCATTTCAGGGAGAGCAGAGATTAACTGCTAGCGAGCTGGTGTTTTGATCTGAGGCTGGCAAACAGCAACAGCTCCGCATTGGCTTGATAAAAGCAAGTTCCGAGTTGTAACACAAACACTTGGGCGGATCCGAGCCCCCCCCCCCCAAAAAAATATTCTGCCTGGCAGAACATCAGGCATGAGAACAAAGGAAGGGGTTGGGAGTGCGGGTGGGGGGTGTGGACCATGCTGGGCTGGGGTGCATTAACTCCAGAACAGCTGGAAGTGAAGCAGTGGTGATGTCATGATGGAAGATTGGCCCCAGACCCAGAGGAACGCTGCTTTCTCCCCACAGAGGCCCCTGAGAGGTGGGGTTCCATGCTGGGCTGCACAGCCTCCACTGCAGGCTGTCCTGGTGCTGGAGGTGAACAACCACAGAAGTACAGTGTGGGTAAAGAATGAGCAGAACCATGCTTCATTTCCATTCATAGAACTTGCAACTCTGCTGGGCACCTTAATGATGTTTTTGTGGCATTGATACAAGTCAGTACAACAATGCATCTTGCACTTGCACTCGCAATTAATCAGAACCAATGGAAGTAAATATAAAGAGTCAGTTTTTAAGTGGCTAAACAATAAATTGAAGACACTAATGGTGCAATTGCGAGTGTGCTATAAATTCCTTTGGATAGAAGTGTCTTTCAATAAATGTATGCCTTTTGGTTGATTTCTTCCTCGGTTTACATGGAACGCAATGCAAGGCTCTGTATCTGCACCATCTCTTGACCAGACCATATGTAAGAGAGGGAAGAATAACTAATGTGTGTGTGTGTCTGTCTGTATGTCTGTCTGTCTGTATGTCTGTTTGTGTGAGTGTGTATGTGTGTGTTTCTCTGAAAAAGAGAGAGAAAGACAGAGAGTGAGAGTTTGTTATGTACTGTAAATATTAAACAAAATGTGTCATCTGCTAGCCCAGTTTAGTTACCTCTTCCTCTACGATGCCTCTGAGAATAGAAATAGACATTCTCCTTATTGTATTTCTCTGAGCTCCAGACAGCCTGATCTCCTCCGAGACGAATCACACCTGTGATCTGTGACTTCAGTTGAAATTCCACAGCAAGAGCTCAATTCCAGGATGAGAAACACCTGCTTTTTTGTGACCTCTTCCTTCTGCATTAAACTTATCCACTCATTCTCAACGCACTTCTACAACCTCCCCCATTCACCGCTGCGCTATAGAATCTTCACTTTCCCTAAATCACATTCAGTGCTGGGTTTTGGCACCCCGGCACTGTTCTGCTCTTGGTCGTCTTCCGTGCAAAGTCATCTCTATCTCATTATTTCTTGACCCGGGCTGGCAGGGAGGCCAGTTGCAGTCGTACGACTACTTTTCCCCATTGTCCACCTCTGCTGCTCTTCTGCTCCTCCAGGGCACCTACGTCTGAGGCAACACAGTGTAGCCACACACACACACACACACACACACTTTAGGTGTCAGAGGGCCTTTAGTCTAAGTAGACCTGAAGGGAGACGAGCAGACAGCCAGTAAGGTGAGAGGGACCTGACAAACCCACCAGCATACCAAAAAAATACCACAGACAGAAAGCAGAGGAAGAAAAGACAGAAAGACAGAAAAGGCAGGGAAAGAACACTTAAATGTGAAATAAAAGAAAGAGATCTAACCTACATTGTACCCTCCAAACAGTCCTCTCTGGGGCAAACACGTGATGTGATAGGCTGAGTGAGAGAGGGGGGAGTGGAGGTGGCAGGAAAGGAAAGGTGAAGAGAATGAGTGGTGAGAGGACTAGAAGGAAAGCCGATATTGAATTTTATCCACTGAAGGAGAGAACTGGGTAAGAAGAAAGCACTGCCACTTGAACCGCTTTGCTTCTCGACGCTTCTCCTCCTCTCTTCTCTCTCTTTTTCTTTCTCAGATCACTACAGACACCAGGGGAGCAGAGCGGGCTCATGTCCTTATCCTTTCGTCCACTCTCTCCCTGTGTCATTCTCATTTTCTCAATTTGTTTCTCTCTTGATCTTGGGGCCTTGGCTCCTCACCTCTCCTGTCTTTTTTTGTTTTTTTACTTTCTTGTCTCTCTCTTTTTCCATTCCTCCCTCTCTCCCATTTCCTCATTTTGCCTCACTTGCTCTCTCCTTCTTTCTCAGCATCAGCTGCTCAGCTCTCTTCTCGCCTGCCCTGCCAACCCTGTACCCCCACCCCCATCCCATGTCTCCAGGCCTCCATCAATGTCCAATACCCCATGCTCTAAACAATTACTGGGCTGCCCCAGAGAGGCCTAGCACTGCAGACTCAGCCTTTTTTAGCCTGCACACCCTCGAGGAATCAGACTACCATAGTGGGCATTGGAGGAGAGAGAGAGAGTTAGAGAGAGAGAGAGAAAGATGGGTGGTGCACCAATCGCAATAAAAATGGATATTTAATGAAAGTTAAGCTTCTTATTGATTCTACTGACGGTGCATATGTGTTTTGCTGTACAGCGAAGCATCTTTTTTTTGTTTGCAAAAGACAAAAAATGCCCCTTGGGGCTCAAAGCCGATTAGAAGATTACACAATGCTCTGGCACACATGTAGATAAATAATATGAGAAGGAAAAAAATAAAACAAATCAATAGATAAATAAATAAAGGCTGAGGGAACTAAGCCAGAAATCTTTCCATCAGATCTCCACCCACTCACAACTGGATCAGCATTGTGCTCATCATCAGTGTGGGGGATGGAGGTGATATATGTGTGTGTTTGTGTGTGTGTATGTGTGTTTGTGCGCATGTTTTGTTTATGTGAGTCCATGCATATATGTCTTGGAATATGTCAGTTTATATGTATATATGTATAATATATGTATAATGTATGTGTGTATGTATGTGTGCTTGCATGCATAGAACAGTATTGGTGGATGTGTTGATGTGGGAATATGTGCCAGTGACAGATGTTGGAATAAAGGAGACAGACAGACAAGGGGACCATGACGGCGTGAATCACAGTGAGATAGGTTGTCATGCAGAGAGACATGACAGATGTGGAACATGGTGACACACAGCAAGCTGTAATGGAAATACGTGTGTGGGTGTCTGTGTGTGTGTGTGTGTGTGTGTGTGTGTGTGTGTGTGAGAGAGAGAGAGAGAGAGAGAAAAATGTGTGTGTGTATGTGTGAGAGAGACCCAGAGTGAGAGAGAGAGAGAGAGAGATGTGATGAGGATGTTGTGTGAGATGGACTAGTAGTGATGGAGAGGATGGAGAATAGGAGGAAGCGATGCATGATGAGTGTGAATGTGACATGGATGAAGTCGTAACTATGACAATGAACCACAAGGTCTCACTAGCAAATATGAGCAAAAATGTTCCTTTATGTTGTGCAGAATGGCAGTGAACACCAACATAATGTAGTTCTTTTCATTTTGTTGTGCATGATGTGCTAGAATGTGTTTGGTAATGAATTGGGAACACCGAACAAGCAAACAAACAAGCAAAAAAATCTGTACAAAAATGACTACAAACTACTTGTCCCGAATATGACTAGTAAAACTTGATGTATCCCATATTTTAAGTGATTTTGAATGTAATCGACTTAAATGAAATCTCAAAGGCCAGAGGAGCTGCTTGAATTTGTGCACATGCAGTAATTTGCTTACTGAGTAAGAACAAATCTGAGATGAAGGACGGAGATGGTTCCTGGGCATCTGGTAAACATATTGACAACCGTCTGGTAAACATATTTACAACCGTCTTGTATGTGCACATATTTGGTTACCACAAACTTCTCTCTCTCTCAAGTAGGACAGGCACAGCGTGATTCTACACTATCTTTAATTTACAGACCCCATCCCCCATCCTTGAGCTGCTTGTCCCGCTTTGGTGAACGGCAGACTAATTGTATATCAATCGCCCCAGAAAACAAGCTTACGCAAGAACCAGCTTGAGTGGAAACTGGAACTTGAGTAAAAGATGCCAAAGCAAGAACTCATGTTATATAGGACTATCAAGGGGCTTACTACACACAGGGTCCCATGTGAGTACTTCAGATTCAGACCACTTTGGCCTTGAGAAGTGGACTTCCTGAGGGCCCTATGTTATGTGGTGTGTATGAACCCGCCCACTCATGAACCCATCTGGTGTGAGTGTGGGAAGTACAGCGAGGGCCACTGAGTGTAGGCCCCATGAGAGAGGCCCCTCATGGCCCATGATTTATATTAAGGAAAAAACTGAAAGCTCTCAGAAGGCCCTTCCTTATGAGTCAGTACATTAATCTGTGATATTTAAACATTAAACATGAGGAGAAAAAGAAAGGAGATATTTTTTTCATGAAATACCATCTTATCTTACCTTGAAAATAACTAACTGCATCCATAACAAATACAGCTGAGCTATGTTCAAACAGCTTTCAAGGCCATGATATTCTCCTTCATTCATTTGATGACATTAGGAAAAACACTCACTGAGACACTAATCTTTGATGACACATACATGTATGTAGGCAAATAAATGGGAATGGGATTACTTGACAACAACATGCTGTAATCCTGACAACAATAACCACATTCTGTGCAATTTATGTGCAAAAAAGAAATCCCCCAACAAGAATGGGGAAACTGGTCTTCAGAGAGAGTGAGAGTGCTCACAGGTTACCCCCAGAGAGAGTGAGAGTGCTCACAGTCTACCCCCAGAGAGAGTGAGAGTGCTCACAGTCTACCCCCAGAGTGAAAGTGCTCACAGTCTACCCCCAGAGTGAAAGTGCTCACAGTCTACCCCCAGAGAGAGTGAGAGTGCTCACAGTCTACCCCCTAAGAGAGTGAGAGTGCTCACAGTCTACCCCCAGAGAGAGTGAGAGTGCTCACAGTCTACCCCCTAAGAGAGTGAGAGTGCTCACAGTCTACCCCCAGAGAGAGTGAGAGTGCTCACAGTCTACCCCCAGGAGTCTACACATGCTGCTAAGACACTGTGGAGCTGTCAAGATGGTTCCCCTCCACTAAGCTTTCTGT
>JAIFZK010000007.1:9552500-9705000 GCA_027481765.1 Tenualosa thibaudeaui
ACCTCCCGTTCAGCTCTGACTTTTGCCAAGATGGCTGATCAGTTCCAGCCTGCACACGCAGAGGATAAATTTTGCCCTGCTCAGATCCATGAAACTCAGAGTCACTCTGAGTTTCATTTGCCAACAGCTGACATTCATTTGCCAACAGCTCTTTGAATGCTTACTTTAATGCAGTCTTCATTAAGCCTTGTGTAAATGGTGCTGTATAAATATAATTAAATTAAATTAATTAATAAATTGGATCTTGGCAAATAGCAGTTTTCACATATGCCCACATCTATAAATGTAATATGTCATAGTTGAGATTCTGCCTGCAGCTTAATTTATAAAGTTCAGATCTTTTTAAAAACAAACAAACAAACTTCCAAACAACTTCTAAATAACTTCCAAATAACACTTCCAAGTTTCTGACACCTTGTTACTCTTTAGCTCATTTCCCATGGCGGAGTCTCTGACCCTATTACTACTCTGAGCGCTGGGTCCCTCCATCTCTCTGTAACCAAATGTATACTTCTACAATATATTATAGTAAGCCTGGTGCTGTATGGAAATAAATGTTACCATTGTCCCATTTTCGAGAGCATAAAAAGACTTCTCCCCTATTTCCCCACATTATTTATTTCTGCAGCAGAGAGGTGGGGTTGGGGGGGGGGGGGGGGGGGGCAGAGAGGAGGGAGTGAAAATGGATTGGGGGAGGATAATTTCACCCAGCGTTGGTGGAATCACCTTGTGCTACACGCGCTCCTGTGTGTGTGTGTGTGCGTGTGTGTGTCTGTGTGTGTGCATGTACATGTGTTTGCGTGTTCCTGTGTGTGTGTGTGTGTGGGTGTCATTTAGATTCTCTTTCAGCCGCATTGATCTGGAGGAGATGTCTTTATGGTCCCCCAGACTGATTAGTTCTCCCTATCAGTCTCAGCATGGGAGAATCACTCACACTGCTCAGCCAATATTAGCACAGGGCCAACCTACTGAACACGCTCACATTAGAATTAGATGAGTTGAGGGAATTTGACAGGGATGGAAAGAGGTGGCAGAAAGAGTGAAGGGAAGAGCACACAAGGTTCTGTGTGTGTGTGTGTTTATATGTGTGTGTGTGTGCGTGTGTGCGTGCGCACATGTGTATGTAATGATATGTATACAGTGTGCAGGAAAAAAAAAATACTCTCTCACGGGAACTAAGAAATCCACTGCTGTTGTCAGGCTGACTAGGGGAGTGTTAGCCTGTGGAGGAAAAAAAATCTGCCTTTTATCTTTTCCAAAGGCAGTCAAAGCTGCTATTTAAACCAGGGCTCCTGTCTGTAAACACCTTCCATTCTCTGGAGCTAGGCTGAGCAATAATGGAGGGGTGTTAGGTTAGCCTGTGGAAGGAACAAAGGCCAACACCCTGCAATCATGCAATAGCTAGGGTTCTTGGTCCAAATGTGCTTTGCATTCTTTCTGTATTTGTGTGTGTGTGTGTTTTACTGTGAATGTGTGTGTGTGTGTGTGTGTGTGTGTGTGTGTGTGATTGTAAATGTGTGCTCACAGACACACATACACGGTGTTGATTGGAGAAGAGTCCAGAGGAGTTGACTGTGGAGTTTCTGGGAAAACAAAACAAAGGTGCCGTGAAGCCCCGCGGAAACATGTGGGATAAATACCTGTCTGTCTCTTCCTCCTCCCCTGCTCATCCCAGCATTCTTCTCTCTCTTTCTTTCTCGCTCGCTCGTTTACTTGCTTGCAATGTCAAAACACCTAACAGGTCCGCACCAGCTCCTGGTCTTGCACCAACAGTCCACGCGCCAGTCCTTGCTCACACTCTCCCTTGATCTTAATAATAATAATAAGCTCGGCCGTTGCTGGTGTCAACCTGCTGAGGTATTATCCCAGGCCATTTGAAAGCATAGAGTGGGATCAGCACTTAGATTTCTCACCGAGACAACGAGGGCTGTCTGTTTCAGCATAGCCCCATCGCTCGGTAATCGTCTGCACGTGGGCGTGAAGCCTTTTCCCTTCATTCGTCCGGAACCCTTCGCCAGATACGGCTGCAGCGACGGCACAAAGTGCAATTTACATAGAAATGGCCGGATTACCATGCACTTGCATTCTGAATGGTGTTATTATTCACGACAACAACTGCATTTACTCGTTCGCACAAATAGACACACACACACATACAATCAATAGAAGACTAAAGCTATTAGATATCGGAAACACAGAATACACGCATGGAAGCATAGACACAAATACACACACTCAAGCCTGAATGCATGCACACACAGACACAGACACACACACACACACACACACACACACACACACACACACACACACACACACACACACACACACACACACACACACTCTACTGGTCAGTCCAGAGAATTATGTTGAAACAGCAGTAGGCAAGCTCATTGATTAAATTATCCTCTCCCTTGTTCCCTTACTGTACTCATTAAGTCTGGGGTAAAAGCCTTGTGTAATGGCCCGATCTGACATGATCACAGCCGCATCCTCACACACACACACACACACACGCACGCACGCACGCACACACACACACACACACATACTCACACTCCAGACACTCTACCACATCTCTACTCTACATCTGCTTTATTGCACAGGGTCTGCACTATTGCTGACATGATGTACATGGTCTTCTTCCCCAGTGTGCCAGGCAGCAACTCCAGCTCATTGGTATTCACTGTTAATCTAGCAGAGGCTGAGAGGCTGATCAGGCTCACGTGAGCTCCTGTGCCCCATGCACCGAGCTGTGGAATGCATGCATGGAAAGGTCATACTGCAGTTACCTTATCCTTCTCCGCCCCCCACCTCCCTCTTCAAGCCCATGGCTATATGCAAACACAAACATATGTCCAAGCGCTCCATTAAGCTGGACCCTGGTCATGCGAGTGCTCGGAAATCCTGCCAAGGACATTAGTATCGGGGTATTCATCATCCAGAGAACTGACGTACAATTTATGAGGATGGCTCGGACAGGGGGAGGAGGGCTTGTTTGCTTGCGTATGTGTGAGTGAGTGAGTGAGAGAGAGAGAGAGAAAGAGAGAGAGAGACTATATCAGTATCTATATGTGATATAATGTGCATGGTGTGTGTATCTATACAGTATGCCTTTAAATGTGTCTCTCTGTGTGTGTATCTCTCTGTGTGTGTGTATATCTGTCTGTGTGTGTATCTGTGTGTGTGAGGTAAATTGTTTGCATGTGCATGTCTATATCTATTTCTGTGACTGTGAGAGTGTATATGTGTGTTTTAGTGTATGTGTTGTGTGTGTCTGCGTCTTTCTGTATTGTGTTATGTGTGTATAGAGGGTGGGGGTTTCTGTGTGAAGTGGAGTATGAGCAATGAGGAATAAAGTAATTTTTTCCCCCTCTTATTTTAGAGATGTAATTTCCATAACCCACACTGATGTTTCTAATAAGAAATTACAATTTACATGGAAATGAAAGTCGAATGCAAATAAACCACATTTTCTCTGCTTGCTACGAGACAACGCTCTCAAGACTGCGCAGATGGATCAACAAACTTCACCCGGCGGATTACACAAATCCATCAGGCATGTCAATCAACCACCAAGCTCTGTTTCCAAGTCAACAGGCAAAGAAAGAGAGAGAGGGGGGGGGGGGGAGAGAGATTCCCAGGAAATTGTAGTCTCCCGACAGCGAGGGCTGGGTGTCATGCCTGGCTGCTTGAGGAGAGTGATAAAGGCATGCGAGAGTAAATACATCAGGAGCTGGTAATTGTGAGGTGCTTCAGACAGGATATATTCAGTGCCCTGCGCCTCACTCTTGTCTGCTACACTGTGTGTGTGTGTGTGTGTGTGTGTGTGTGTGTGTGAGCATCTCCTTGTTACAGTCCTTACTCTCCTCCCATTTCCCCTATTCCTACCTCTTCCCCTATTCGCTCCCTACCCCCGCTGTGTCTGCTCCTCCTGTGTATGTGTGTGAGAATGTGTGTGAGTGTATGTGTGTGAGTGTGTGTGTGAGTGTGTATGTGTGTGTGTGTGTGTGTGTGCGTGAGTGGGTATATGTGTATGTGTGTGTGAGTGAGTGTGTGAGTGTGTATGTGTGTGTGTGTGCGTGAGTGTGTATATGTGTGTGTGAGTGTGTATATGTGTGTGTGTGTGTGTGTGTGTGTGTGTATGAGTGTGTATGTGTGTATATGTCCAGCCCAGCACCTTCTTCTGCACTCCCCTTTACTGTGTCTCTCCTCTTCTCTTTTGTGTGTGAAGTGCCTCACACTACTAGATTTGCTCCAGCTGGACTGAGTGCTCTCTCTCTCTCTCCTTGCGCTACTCTCCATCCCCTCCAGCTAGCTGTGTCTCCATACTCATGGTTGTGCTGTGTGGATTCCCTGCCTGCCTGTCCAACTGAACTAACTGACTGACTGACAGACTGCATGGGCAAACATGAATATTGATATTGAATGTTGAATGTTGAATGTTGAATGTTATGGGCTGGTCTGGTTGTCTGGCACAACCCACACGTCAGTTTCTTCAAGGCTTTATTGGCAAGAAGATAAAGCTCCACTGGGGTTGCCCTGCTTTACAGTGTTATTGTATCCCAACCACTGCTCCATGTACCACTTGTATCTGTTCTGCTGGAGTAGCTCCAGTAATATGATATAGTAATTATACTGTATTAGCTATTTTCCTGAAGCTGTCTTCCTCTCCGGTCCCTGGAGGGTTTGGAAATGGAGGATGAGACTGCGCTCAGAGTCCCTGATGAGGCCCAGAGAAGGAGAAGGAGGAGGAAGAGGAGGAGGTGGGTAAAACTGACGGGATCTGTTTAAACAATAACATGGCCACCGCAACCTGCCCGCATTCCTCCTCCACTCCAGCACCAGAGAATGGCTTCCAGCTGACAGGCAGCATCAGAGAGAGAGAGAGAGAGAGAGAGAGAGAGATGCAGGAGCACACAACAGCTGTCAATACCACACCAGGAATGAGTTGGACATTGGTTAAATATACACACTGACATTTTCCTTCTTCCTTTGACATTTCCAAGTCACGTCTCTTGATTTGCCTTCGTCTCCGTCATTTCACTCATTTATTTATTTATTTTTGTCTTGGCCTAACAAAGTCTCTGGAAAACGAATGAGATCTTTTAATCATGGGCCAAAAAAACTGTGATTTATGGGTCTATCATAATATGTATCCCCCTCTTCCACAAAAAACCATGAATGCCAAACCATGAAAAACACACATGCTAGGGGTCAGTAGCACTACACTGAATCACAGATTGGATCTAGTTCTACCAATGTGGAGAAAAGATGATGAAGTTGTTTATCTGTGATTTATCTCTTGTCACAGGAAAAGCAGCCTTTAATCTTTATCATAATCTACCAATGCTGTAGCACTGAGAGACATCTGGGCAAATGCCCCACAAACACTCTCTTTCAAGAAACAACTGGATTTGCAGCAATGCCCCGCTTTTCACATGACAACACACACTCGCCATCTGCTTCTCCTTTGCACGTTCGCCCTCATACAAACATCCAGACAAACTGACACACGCACACACCTTCAAAGAGAAAGCACAGGAAGGAATAATGAAGGCCACTTTGCTTCGCTTCATCCACAATAAGCAGTTCTTGCAATCAGATCTCTAGCATCTCCCAGGAAATGTCCCCTCTCTCTTCTCCTCTGCACTCTTCTCCTCTCCTTAGTCTGGACTTCCAGGCTCCAGCAGCCACAGGCAACCCAGCTCCACACGGCCTAGTCGAGCATGTCAAAGTGACTTGCCATGGTCTGTGCTACATGCATGTTTCATAACAAAGTCACCCAACTCATACTCTCGCATTCAGAAACCCCTTTAGTGCTGAAAGAATGCCAAGCACTCCTGCCTGTCTGCACGCCTGGCCTGGCGCGACCCATTTCCTCTATGAGGGACTTCCTCATTGGATGCCTTGGCTATAGGGCCCCACAGCCTGGCAAATCTCTGTGAAAAAAATGCAGTTCCTTCCTGGGTTTGGAAGTCAGCAGGGGGGATGCTCTATGATACATTCTTGCTGTTATCTCTTCCTTTTTAACTTGGTGTAATGAGCCGGGGAGTAAATCTGCTTTGTTCCATCACATAATCTCATGTTCCATAGCTGGTTAAACTTGCCTGGTTTGTGTAGATTTGAATAGGGTTTGAATGATGATGCTTATGCCAATGGAAAGAGAGAGACACACGCACACAACTCAGCTCTTCACTATCCACATACACAAAAAAGGAATGGAAGTCTATGTGATGTAAATACAACCAAAACAAAGACATGACTGAAACAGAACATGCATGACAATTAACATGCTTACATTGTCATAACAATATGCAATATGCACAAAATAAGAATTATTCTAAATACATTGTTTGAAACCTACATAAAATATGTCAATATATGCCTTTTTTTTTTGAAGTTAAATCATCTCTTTTTTTTCTCCCAGGTTGCCTTGAAACAAAGTTTTGGCACCAAGATGAGATGAGGTTCTCAACATGTCAGAAATACCAATGTCAGAAGTGTGTGTAGGAGAGAAGTGCAGGGAGGGAGTGCCTATTAAAACTGACCTTTTCTTTTCTCCAGTGACAAGTGCAATGGTAGGGGGTGGAGTACAGTCCATGCTGGAGAATGCCATGTATGTTTTTCAGATGTATAGATTAGCTGAGAGGGATGGCTCATACTCCCATGCAGCAGCTGTGCTAAAGTAAACACATCATAAGAGCTGGAAGCGCACTAGACTGTCCTTTAGTGTGCTGGACATGGGCAAGCTTGTGTGTGTGTATGATTTGTGTGTTTTCAGAGATTTGTGTATCAGTCTTGGTGCACACACAGATGTGCCTGTTAGTCTTTCAGTGTATGTACCCATGTGTAAAGGCTAATAAATGGGTGTCTGTGTCCATATGTATGATTTTGTGTATGTGTCCATCTGTCTGTGTGTGTGTGTGTGTGTGTGTGTGTGTGTGGGTGAAGATCCTCTGGCCACACATCCTCTGGAATGCTCACTATGTGCGTGATGTGTGTGGCTGGCTGCGTGACTGCCCAGCGGTGTCCAGCGCAGCATGGAACGGAATGAAGCACAGCGGTACGGAAAGTAGTGTGTGTGTGTGTTTACCTGCTGTCTCGTCGGGTCTGGCCCTTGCTCAGCCATGCACAGAGCACAGACAGGGCGAGCAGACCCTGACCTGAGATAGCCATTGGACTGTGATGGAGAGAGATAAACCCCCACCAGGCCCTCAGTCAGTAGGTAGATGCATTCTCACTAGGATGATGAGGTGTGTGTGTGTGTGTATGTGTGCGTGTGTGTGTGATGTTTGTGTCGGGAGGGGGTTGGGGGTGGGGGGTACCTGAAGGGCTGGGCAAATTCAGAATGTGTGTGCAGTTGCTGGTGCGTGTGTGTGTGTGTGTGTGTAACAGAGAGAAAGGGGTGGGGGATGGTGAGAAAAACAGAGCAAGATTATATATGTGTGTGTCGATGTTAGTGTGTTGGTCTGAGTCCGATTACAATAGTGTCAGTGAGTGTGTTTCAATATCTGTGTGTGTTAAAGATGTGTGTATATGTGTATGTGTATATGTGTGTGTGCATGTGTTAAGATGAGTGTATTTGCACTGGGCTCTGGGTGTGGTGCATGGTGCTAGACTATCTCAGCATGGAGTCACACACACACAGACATACGCGCACACACACACACATAAGCGTGGACCAGCTTACTCAGCTACGGTTTTAACCTCAAAAGTAATTACCACCGACACAAGATGGTGCAATAAAACATGCAAGGTTTCTTCAGACGCAAAAAAGTAATTAAAGACATTAAAGCCCAAACTTTCATTTTCTTTTTTTTTTTTCTCTCTCTCTCCATCTGAACAGCACAGACTGTGGGAGGCAAAGCCTATGCTGTTAAGGAAGAGAGGGGAAAGGGGTGGGTGGGTTGGGGTTGGGGTTGGGGTGTGTGTGTGTGTGCGTGTGTGGTTGGTGTTGGTGGGGGTTCTGTCTGCTTAAAGGGTGCAGACCTCAGATCTGCTTTGTTTTGTAATCCCCCAACTTCTACAGAATGCCATAAATCTCCACCAACCACCATAAGCCTAGCTGCTGATGTGCCTGGGGTGAGCTGGCTGACTTCACTACACTCGGTCTTGAAACGTTGCATTGCCTGGTGCCATCTTCAACTTTGCAGTCCCCTGTCCCTTTATCATGATGGAGAAATTGCATGGTCACAACACTGTCAAGGGACAGAAGTGAAATCAAAGTGCGGTTAAGCTTGATTTAAGCACCCTTTTCATGTCAAATACAGATCCTTCCTTTTCAAATGCATAAATGTGCCTTTACAGTGCACTTCCTGTGCCTAAACCTTAACTAGCAGTAAAAGACCGCATTCCTGTCACACTAGACTGCCACACTGGACTGTGAGCTTGAATACAGTAAAAGTGTGCTACTTTCGAGTATAGTATTTCTTTTCAGCATTCTACAGTTACAGCACAATGCTGTCACAGCATGGTCACAATAAAATGCACTCACATCAGTCATAACAAAGTGTCCTGGCAGTCAAAACAGCCCACAGTGCAGTCCGAACAGTTTACTGAAACCACATACACTATACCTGATCAAACTCTTTGCCGTAGGCAAGTGGATCAATGGTTGTTGGCTTTCCCCACACCCCTTTCCATATACACAGGGGTCTGCATTTCTCAGAGCTGGCTCTCAAAGGCTCGCCATCTTTCTAGGAGGGAAAATTTATCTGTCTTGTTACTCTGAGTCTCTGCAGAGCCAAAAGCAGAATGAAAAAAACCCTGAAGACAGGAACAAACACACTGCTGTGTGTGGTTGCTCAGAGAAAACAGATGAAGGCAAGAGAAAGATGGAGTGATACAGACAGAAGGGAGGAGAAATAGAGAAAGAGCAAGAAAGAGAGACAGGGAGAGAGAGAGAGAGACTTTCTGCATTTGTGTGTGTGTGTGCAATGAGGTGGTGAACATCAAAGGGCTTTAGAGAATTTATAACTCTGTCATTCTCAGGGTCTAGCAGTGGTCTGTATGCAGAGGCCTCATCATCCAAGAAGCCAAAATGAACACATCCTCAAAGCAGCTCTGGCTTCTTTGGTGTTGATCAACGTGTAGAGAGGATTGCAGCCTCTTGCACTTGTACATTCAGTCTGATAAATCAGACTCAAATAACATGCAATGTGACATGTTTGTCAGTGCATCCACAATAAAATACAATTTTCCCCCACACATGGCAAATCATACAGAAAATTATAAAGAACCCACAGTTTTCTATTGATGTCAGTGAGGTCTGAATAACATAAAATATCTATTCTACATCCTTCAACTGACAGTTTGAGCCTCTTGTTATTTTCATGCCAGTGAGCAGTGTTTGGTTAAATAAAGCTTTTTGGTGACAACTATTCAGTGACTAGGTAGGCACAAAGGATGACCTTTCTCTGCATGCTGGTGTCGTCCATGGACGAATGGACAGACCAGTGGAACTCTGGGTTTGTGTTCAGGGTCACAAGAACATGAGGAGGGCTAAAGTTCCTGGGTGACAGACTATGAGGGCCATGGCATTTGGGGATTACAAAGGCAGCACTGTAGTGTACACAGACACAGGATTCGGAGAAGTGGGAGACAAGAATGTGGCAGGACACAATAATTCTCTTCAATGGTGAAACAACTTGTGTCTCCAGTGGTTTTAATAGCAGAGAGGAAACTAGATTTTCATTCAGTAAAAAAAGGCTTGGAATGTTCAAGTGGAGTTCAGTTTCACAAGACATTTTGCTGTTTCATAAAGAACTGAAATAAAATGAGTGTGGTTGCAGCATTGTTAAGACAAAGCCAGAATATCACAGGAATCTTTCACTCAATATGAGGTGGCGCAGTGACTCTGGCAAATAATTCAGACTGTAAAACAGCAAGTGTGCAAAACAAATCGTGGTGAACGGGTAATAAAATTGAATAGATTTGGTGTAAAGCTAACATTAACCTCACTATTTGTCCAAAGAGTAGTTTAAGTTAATGTCTACATGTGATCTCTCATATGCTTTAATGTAAAAGATATGTTAATATACTCTATATGTACCAGGTAAAAAAAAAAGCCATGTTGTTCCTTACAACAGAACACAAATGTTTTGAAACTGAAGTTGGCTGCACACCACACTCAGATTTACATCTCACCTCTACTATTATATAGCATCATTGAGCAATAGGTAGGCCTACAATAAACCCCTCTATGCTCTTAATGCAAATCTATACATTTAAGGCTTGATTAAATAATAATTACAAAAAAGTACTTGCAGAGACCATAAAGACACATCATACTCGCCCACAAGCGGTAGTCAGTCAGATATTCATACTTTTATGGTCAGACAGCAATGTTCCGTTTCATCGTATCCGTCTCCAGTAAAAGGGTATTTCTAACGGCCGTGCCTACAGCTGACTGTACTTGTCTTTACAAGTTAGTATGTGTTTGTATAGTCTGTCGATTCGGCTTTGCAGTGTCCGTGCGTGCTCGTCGGACAGAAAGCCCAGTTCTGTGGCTAAAGGCTCCTTGTCCCGGTAGAGCTCGAGCAGCCGCAGCCGCGTATCTTTGGAGCGGTGTAGGTCTATGATGTGCTGCGCTGTCCCCTTTCGGAACAAACACACTGAGCTTAAGACGGTACTGTGGTACCGCTCCCACATATCGAGCACGCGGTATCCGTGCACCAGGCCGGCTTCATTGTCTATGAAAACCAAATCCCCGCGTGGTGTTCTCAGGAGGTTGCTAGTATCTCTCTCCATTACCCGGGCGTCCCACTGCAGACTGAAGAGGTTGCTAACCAGCCTGTCGAAGTTCGCTGTTAGGTAGTCAAATATTATTAAGTCAGTCCACTGCACAAGCTCGAGCAGGCCCGGTATAGTTTTGTTCTCAAGCTCCGTCAGCAAAGGATGAAGACCTTTGCTTTCCTGCCGCAGAGGCGCAGGTGTAACGACTCCTGTGAGATTTGCGACCCATTCAGTTAGAGACACAATCGCACCCGCCGACCACTGCAACCCATCAATTCTACGCCTCACAGAGCCCCATTGTTCGCCGTCAACGTTCAGTCGGGAGAGGATGATAGGCGGTATGTTTGTGATGCCGAGAAGATTAGCCAAATAATAAGATAAAGTTTCTCCTTGTATCTGGTCCGCGTTTATCCCATAACGCACGCAAGCTTTACTTCCATCCGAAAGAGTGGCCAGCTGGTTGGAAACCCTGCCGCAGCCTGGCTCCAGCGAGACAACAATGTTGCCCCGGGCTCTCCGTCTCCACGCCCGGGCATGTTCCTCACTGAAGCCTACGGGGAGATAATCTTCCAGTCTCTGACTCCAAAATATTCCGTCCTCGATTATTTCGCTAAAACGCAGGGTGTCTCTTTTATTTGACGTCATTTTACTTATATGGACATGATAATCCCCCTCTACTACATTAACTGCTTTACTCTTAGTATTACTCGAATTACTGTTGTCTAATCTGTTAGAGTACTGCGATCTCTGAGCGACTGGGACAGCGAGGAGAGCCCGGAAAGTTCTTGCCGAAAGGTCCACAGATTTGCCATAAGCAAAATGAGCTCCAGCTCCATGAAGCCCCCGTTTGTGTCTTCCAAGTCTGTCTTCCAGTGTGCTCCAGACATAGAGCATACAAGAACAAGTGCACAGAAAGAACAGGGCAAGTAAGTTCGCCGACACAATCCTCATAGTTGCTGAATCCCTTTTATAACGTAAAGAAAACGCACATCAACCACACAGGCTGCGGTTAGAACATCCCGAATTTCCCACTGAACAGTAGATCAACGCTGTATGAAGCGTCCTGAGCACATGCCCCTACGACGCCCGCTCGCGGAGTGAGTTTGGCTGTATGGATAACCACTGGGCGCAACAGTCAAAAGCAAATGCGTCTTCATGGTAAACTGCATAAAATCCAAATTGTTATGAGGAGGAAAGCTCATTCACTGCGTATAATTTAGGCTGGTTCTTAAATGAACATTTCGTTGTCAATGTGTGCTGTGGCGCTTCCATCTGCAGCCGACGATTCCACTCAACACTCAGTTTGACCGGAGCCGCTCTGCGCTCGCGGATACACACTGGGCTCTGTGGCACGTGACCCAAACGGAGAGAGTCTGGTGGCGAATTGAAGAAGCCCATAGGTTTTCAAAGCAGCGAGAGTGGGGAAACGGCGAAACCTTGCGTTCAAGAGAAAGTGGGCGGCTCCGGATATCTCTGGTAGTGGAAATCGTGGTACCTCATAATGCTGTTTGCCATCTTATGTTAGCTCTATTCCTGAGGGACCATCCGATTATTCAAGGTCCAAGTTTCAAGACTAGGTTTAGCTTGGAAACAAGCTCCCATCTCTAACTCTAAAGGCTGGTACTCTGACAGTACTGCTGTTGGCTGATCTAAATGTAAGTAGTAGCCTATTACATTTCAAATGGCATTTGATAAATCCTTGTTACCCTCCTGTTGGTTAGTATAGCCAAAAGACATTTGTAATTTACTTGTGTGCTGTTCCAAAAAGAGTGACTTCAAGTCTATCTTTGGTATTTAATTAACTTTTACAGGAACAAAAATGAGGTCAGAGTTTCTATCTAAGCTTGTTCCCAGGGATTTTATGAAATCCTGTGTAACAAAACTGAAGTTAATTGCTTTCTTAATTGGCTATTCTCAGGCCTCCTATTGACTTTACCCTCCCCTGAAACACACACACACATACACAAAGTGTTAAAAAAGTGTTTCCTCACCTCAAACGCTCTATTTAGCCCTTGTTTCACAGTCAGGCAGCTTGGATTCTTAAGTTCTTAATCAAATTAGCTGGGTCATTTTTACCCCGGCACAGTGGCATACCAATTTGCCTGAGTCCACAATACAAAGTCTCAGACTGATTGCCCAATTACCAGTCAGAAATAGTCCAGTCTAACAGAATAATAGAGTTTTCTGAGATCCAGAGAGCACGAGTTCACCCTTTCTCTCTCTCTCTCTCTCGTTCTCTCTCTCTCTCAATGGATGTTCTCTCTCTCTCTCTCACACACACACATATACACACACATATATAGCCAAAGCTAAGACCGTTTATGTTAAGACAAAGTAAAAGTTGCTAGACGTCTGCAAATGTCCAATTTGACATGCCAGAGATCACATAAAGCCCAGACTGCTCCTCAACATGCTGCACTGTGTTTAGTGCGAGCACGGGCTTGCTCAGATATCAAGCCTATCCATTTCCTGCCATCTGTCAGCCTGCAGTCTGCACCTCTCCAATAGGCCTGGGCCCATCCCATCCCTCCCTCTCTCTCCCTCATGCTTTCATTCACTCACTCCCTCTCAGCAGAGAAATGTGCCTTCTCAACAAGAAAGGATTTGAAAACAAATGTGCTGCTGCCCCCCCCCCCCCAACTCCCCTCCCTTCTCTCTCTCTCTCTCTCTCTCTCTCTCTCTCTCTCTCTACCCCTATCACTCTCATACACACAACACACACACACACACACACACACACTTATCACTCTATGACTCCGTCTGTCACCCTGACCGCAGTCACAACCCGATCTCGGCACTCAACCCTGCAGCTGCCCTACTGACTGCATAGCCTTGCACTCGTCCTGCCGACAGCAATTCCAAGCATGTGCCTGCCTGCCTGCATGGAATACAGTGCAGCTCCCCAGTATTTGGTCACTGAGTCACTGTTACTGTGTGGACTAAGTGAAATATTTTTCACAACTGGCTGATAAAGTTGAAATCAGTTTTCAGGTAATGGTCAGGTTATCATAACAGCCACTGGTTGTGTACCAAAGCTGAGCCAATCATCCTCATCTGTCTGTCACTGTGGAAGACCTATCCCTGCACTCTTAATTGGTGTATCACTGAATTAGGAGCACAAAACCTCTTGAAGGCTAAACACTGCTGTACCAGACCCAGTCAGCTCCAACTCATTACAGGTAGGGACACATTATACCACTGCAGGAACACAGCAACAAGATTTCACAGATATTATTCTAAGTTAACTTACATTAGGCTATATATAACTTAATTCCGGTCATAGCAAGACCCCACGTCATCTGTGTTTACCTTAGCCAAAACCTTTGGCTTGCCTTTTCTGCAGCCTCAAAAAAATCCTGTTTTCAACTCAAATCTTGAGAAATGTTGTAGCTTTGCTACAACAAACACCTGTCTCCACTGGTCTTGGCGCTGGTGTGGGTCTCACCTCCTTGTTGCACTGCTCTGGACAGTCCCACAAACATTAACTTCTGCCCTATAAAAGTAACCTCTGTTGTATCTTTGAAGGCAATAATTACTTCAGTGAAGTAAGTTATTCCACTCATACTTGGAATACAACACCATCTCTGGTCTCGATATTCAACATCACACTGTCACACGCTCTCTCGAAATTAACAAGTATCCTGTCTTGCGCTTTGCCCCATCTTTCTGTATTGCTTGTGTTTTTCAAAGTGTTTGTGTGCCTTGAACAAATCCTACTGAATCTCTCACTGAGAATTAACCTCAACACCCTGAGCATAGCTATAGGTGAAGAGATGCTGCATAGGCCAAACTAGTTTTACAGCCAGCCAATCCCACCTGCATTTGTAGTAGATGGGAAACTGACAGTTAAAATATTTAATATTAATTTTGTATTTAAAATAAACAGGTCTTTTGAGCATAGTTTGAAATTTTGTGTTTCAACCAGCCTCTAAAATAGAGTAAGTAAGGAATATCCAGTTCTCTGAGGCTCTAGCTTACCATGTGCAAGTTACCACCCATCCTGTAGATGGCGCTGTGTAATATTGAAGCTTTAAGTTCTTGCAAGGGTCAAAGGCAAAGCTTTTAAAGAAATTGCTAGAATAGTGACCATATTAACATGCATCCAATTTTCTATCCATTACCCCAGCACAGGCAACCCCACTTGTGTCTGCCATCAAATATGCAACCTTCTCTGCCTCAGCAGACATAAAACTCCCCAAAACACCTGCCCCACATTTTCCTCAACTTCACAACCTGATAAAGAGAACATCGGAACACGGCTCCTAGGCAAGAGTTCTCTCTCTCTGTGGTCTGTGATGTCTGCGTCTCTTGGCGTGACCAGGAAACCAAACCAATGAGCCCATGCCTTTGTAAAGGTTAGCGCGAGCACCAGAGTCATAACTCATCCTCCTTATGCTTGCTAGCAGTCTCGCTTAGCCTGAATAATGGATGTGCAGGCCCGCCATTAGTGCTGAAAGCTACCATCATTTCACTCCGCCTGACAATTACTCATGCTAAAGGACGCTAGGGCCAGGGTCTCAAACATGCCACGTTAATACATTCCCTCCTGTCAGCTTGCCTCATGTGCAGTGGCACTCAGGTAGACCAGGATGAAACAGAGATATCTGTGTGTGTGTGTGTGTGTATGTATGTGTGTGTGACAGAAACAGAGAGAGGGAGAGAGAGACAGAAGGAGAGAGAAAAAGAAACCTGACTACAAACATTTTGCAGCAGGAATAAAGTACTGCAAGGACTTAGATATTTGAGGAGAGAATGTTTGTGTATATTGTTGTATATTATGTTACTTTTTTGTAACGTTTTGGTATGTAAGAAAAGAATATGCATTTATTTATGCCAATACTGTCGAATACTGTAAATAAAGATGGAAGAAATAGAAGAAAAGAGTTTTTAATGTGAGGCAAAAATACTGAAAGAGTCAGTGAGGTTAACTGTCTGTCCTCTACAGTAATCATCTGTCAGGCAGTGGAGGGAGGAAGACTGATCGGTCTGGGCCGAGAGAGACGAGCAGGTGAGTGATAGATGTCGGCTCAGAGGACTGAGGACTCGCATCACAGAACAACTGACTCCAAAAATCCTCCCCAAGGTTCCTGTCTCCGTCAGCCAGTTGCTCTCCGACTGAGCGCTGCCAGGATACAGCCAGCCATCTGCTAGAGGTGTGTGTGTGTGTGTGTGTGTGTGTGTTTGTGTTTGTGTGAGTCTCTGTGTTTGTCCGTGTGTGTGTGTGTTTCTACTTCCCTTTCTATCTTTTTTTAGACTTTTGTGTTTTAAGATTTCCACTCCCATAATGATGGCATCCAGGCTGAGTCACAGAGGGAAAAGATGGCGAATGGGAGCAGGATGTTATTGTGAGACCAGGGCATCTCTGCATCAGCAAGCAGCATCTCCTAGCATTCATAGCAAGCCAAAAGATGCAGATGATGTAAGAAGGACCCTGCTAAGATGAACTCTGGCAAACGGTAGAAGATAGATATCTTCCGGAAGGCAGTTTGCAACTCCATAACAATCTCAGCCCACACACACACACACACTCTACCCACCCACCCACACATCACTTTTAGTGGTATGGAGACTACGAAAGGGATTTCTTTTTATTGATCAACAATAAAAAAAAAAAAATTCTGCATGGGGCATGAAACTAACAGAGATTAATGTGTTCCAATTTGTCTCCTGTTTTGCAACCATTCAACTTTGGTGCATAATTTCACGCTGGGCGATCTTCCTCCCATGGAACTGAAACCAAAGCACTCAGTCACGTCCAGTTGGCTGGCGGTTCCAATGGCCTTTGGCCAGAGATGCCAAGAGATGCGGAGATGCCCTAGGCCCTGGAGGCCAGAGGAGGGAGGCCTCCAGCACCCCGAATGCCCAAAACCTCCCCCCAGCACCCCCCCACCCGACCCTAGGAAAAAACATCTACCACTTTCAAAATTTTATGCAATTTTATTAGCCTGCTTTGGCCAGTTCTCTGAGCTCCTCATCCTTTCCTGATAAGCGCGGCCGTGGCTTTCAGAGATGATTAATGCTGCTCAACCTTGGCACGGCCCAAACACTCTCAGTCACCCTGGGTAATTGCTCTTTCAGCCACCATGGAGGAAGAATACAGACGACTTGGCGGGTTTGATGTACTTCCCTTCCCTCTGTTACCCTGAAAAGATTATTTTTTTTTGTCTTCCTCCGCTCACACACACACATACACACACGCATGACTGATACACCCTTCTGTCATATAAGCAAGGCTAGATAGCATATTGTACTAATTAGAGTGGATCCAAAAGAGGAAAGCCACTATTTCGTCAGGGAAAATAGCTTGTCCAATCTCTTAGCATGCACTCAATGACCATGGGAAGGCTTAATCCTCTATTAAACAATTTAGGGATCGAACCCCAACCTTCCCCGCTCCCCCGATTTCCCTTCACTAACTGGCTTATTGACTTCAGAGGGCTCGGTATTTGTGAGGCAGAATTGCAAATTGGCCAACAACGAGCTTAGCCATGCTGTGGAGTCTATCACGAACGTTACAGCCGATTGTCGCTTATTTGCTCAGACATACCGCATCGTTGGATCATTCTGACCAAGCTTCAATGTAGGTCACATGGCCAACTAGGATTACCATTTGTGCTCCAATGCACTCGGTGCAGCCTCTGAAGGTTTGAACAGCTAAAGAGGGGGTGTGTGGAGTTTGGGGAGGGGTGCTGGTGGTGGTGGAGGGGTCCTCTGCGGTGGTAGATGAAAGCAGTGTGTCTGGAGCCACTAAAGCTAGCATGTTCAATCCCATCACATCAAAACTGGAGAGCCACAGCTGCAGCACAAAGGCCCACGGCGAGTAAAGCTCTTTTTGCTCTGGCCCTCGAGCCGAATGCGTCTCTGTCTGCAGCATCAAAAACTAAAGACTGCTTTTCTGTGTTTGTGTATGTGTTTGTGTGTTTGGAGGATTTTTTTGTTTTGTTTTGTTCACTTGTACATCCACCCACCCACACACACACCCACACACATACACACACACACACCCACCCACATACACACACCCACACCACACACACTCACTCACACCCACACACACACCCACACTTGATGTACTGTGAAGAGAGACACTTGATGACTAATACTTGTCCCCTGTCCTCACCCCTACTGCTCCTGCTAATCTCTGACGTGCTGTTATAAACCCCACTCCCTCGTTGACTCGGCCCGATGCGGCGTGAGTCACCATGCTTGCACTGTGCTGCACAGGCCCCAGGGCCCAGGCTAATGCCTCTCCTGGTTTGGGGTCACAGCGCTGGAACTAAAAAAATAAGCCAGGCTGCTTGGATTTGGCCCCTATTGTGGGCTCTGAAAACAAACAGCAGGACAAATCTGGACACTGCCCGCTCATGGTCACGTGCTGGACCAACATCCTAGAAACCCAGAGTTGTTGGTGGCAGGCAGCAGTAAAGCAGTAAAGATATTTTGGGAGGAACAGTTTAGAAGGCAAAAAGTCCAGCCGATCCATTTTCTGTGCTTTGCTTTACTGACTCTGAGTCAGTATGCATGAGTCACACAGTATGTACTCTCATAGTATTTACTGAGTGTTCTCTCCATCTCTTAATGCAAACTGAGATGCTCCCAACTCTTAACGCAGACTTAAAACAAACTGGGATCAACCTAGCAGTTGTAATTTACTTTACCTGATTTGATTTGCCTGCTGATATTTCCAGAAGTACATCAATTCACTTCAGTACATAAAGATTTCACATTAAAATGCATATCCAGTGGAAGTAAAGTGGGTTTATTTCAGTTATTAGAATTAAAGTA
Organism: Tenualosa thibaudeaui; assembly: GCA_027481765.1. Classification (NCBI taxonomy): domain Eukaryota; kingdom Metazoa; phylum Chordata; class Actinopteri; order Clupeiformes; family Clupeidae; genus Tenualosa; species Tenualosa thibaudeaui. Next base: position 9,571,023 of record JAIFZK010000007.1, read on the forward strand.
TTTCTACACCCAATTATATAAGAATGTACAGTATTGTACGTTATATATACCATAAAAATTGCATCACAGTTACAACTTATATAAAGCCTTGTCTGTTTTTTTTTTTATTGTTGTTATTTTTTTGCAGTCAGTAGGGTATAGTAGTAGTAGTAGTAGTGTTAATAGTGTAGTAGTCAGTGAGCTGCTGTGCACTGTGCAAGGTAGAGATAGCACCAACATTCACTCCTTTGGTGGGCTGCCGATCAGCTTTGATGGCGTGGAGGTATTTGACAATAACACTGAGCAAGTGAACCACAAGCAGACAGGCGCCAGTTTCTCAGCTTTTTGACATCACCTGCGTCTGCGGTGAAGGATAAGGAACAGGTTTGAGCATGTTTCCCTTGGCATGGGTGCCTGGTGAAATGTTCGCCCAGAACGGCTGTGCTGACAGATAAGCTTAGGTTCTGTCAGTGTATGCATTACTCTGCTTTAAGCAGGAATGATCTCTGCCATTAGGAACCAAGGCAGCGCAATTGAATTACTCAGCGATGCTCTGTAAATGGTGACTGATACTTAGGGACCAGTAATGCAGTCACAGACTCCCTCCCTCTCATTCTCTCTCTTTCTCTCTTCTTCCCCTCTCTCTCTTTTGTTATCTCTCACATATAAACACACACACACACACACACACACACAGAGTAATGAAGTCCCTAATGGATGAGGGAGCGTCCAGAGTGTCTATGCAGATTGACACAGAGAGGAGGAGGGTTTACTCATAATGAAGTTTTTTCCGAAAACCATTATTCTTCATCTTCTGTAGAAGACAGTAGGGGAGGGGAGATTACAAGTGCCTCATGTCTCTCCCATCAAGGATACAGAGATTTGATTTAGTCTAGTTCTTACTGTTCTCTGAGGTCTATAGGCAGAGTTCACAATTTACTTAAACCTTATTGGAATTTGCATCTCTTGTGATTTTAGCTCCCTCTAGTGGTTGAAATTCTGAATGGCACTGAGGTGGAAAGTGAACCTAAAATGGGACCTTTGTTAAAGAACAGCCATTATCCTCGCCACTGATAACTCGCTTTAATGAATACTAATGAAGATGTGTGTCGATAACGCAAATCCTTCCAAAAGGAGTCATCTTTATGCAGCATCCTTATTTAAAACTTTGAAAGGAACAAGATAAGTGCCATGAAGATCACAGAAAAGTGTCCATTAAGTGAAGCATGCTGGCACAGGTGGTAGAGATGCTGTTTGGAGACTGAAGGGTTGCGAGGCATACTATGTAAAGTGCTTTGAGTACTCGTAGGAGTAGAAAAGTGCTATATAAATTCAGTCCATTTACCATTAAAATAATTATGAGTATATAGTTTTTATACAGGTCACCCTTCAATATAGCCATTCCACAGCATAATTGTAGTCAAGTTGACAACACCTCACAGCAAAGGCATTAGCTGAACCTTGGCTATGTGGGTGCAATGACAGCTGATCTAATGATATGTGTTGCTTCAAAGAAGATATTCAGGTTTACATTGAAATAGCGGGTATTCAGAACTGATGCATGGCTGAAATTGACTCTTTTTGGCCAAAAGGGGGCAGCACTGGATTTTCTCATTTATCTCAATGGAATAAACAGCTTCCAGTTTCCACTAGTCGTCTGGATTACTAGCTTGATGAAATGTAGGGTCTTAGCCAATGCACAGGACTCTTATCTTTCCGTTGTATATATTCAACATGTGAGTTTCTGTAATGGACTGAAAATTACCTTGCAGTAAAAGCTTTCCAAATGAGGACACACGTCCCTAAAGGCTTCTGTAATCCAGGCACATCCAGCCAACAATCTGCGTGGGCAACATTGCCCGGTTTGCCCTCAGAAATCTGTCAGCTTGCCTCATCCTTTGGCTGGTATAGGCCTAAACTCATGATTTGACTCTCCAACTCCAAAGGGCAAATAAAGAGTTGAAAATTTTACAGTTCACTATGATTCAGTGTTTGTTTGATATGGGTGGGTGAGTCTTCCTTTATTATTTATTTGGTCCTCTAAAATGTCAGTTTGAGGCAAAGCCACATCCATCCAAACTATTGTTTTGAGGACATATCTGTTTCCATATTTATGTCAGTGCATTTGATGCTGTTGCTGTTACTTACTTGTGCATAAAAGGAGCATTACATACATGAACATGTAAAAGCATGTAAAAAAACAAATATTTATAATGGTGTTACTCTTTAACTTCTACATTCATTACTGCAACACATGACAAGCAAAAACACCTCACATTAATCTCGACATATCTCCCCTGAAAAACATTTGAGATTACACAACACTGACATCTTTTCATTCTGGATGTTCAGACTAACCAAAAGCCCATTTGTTTACACAAAATGTGCACAGCCCAGGAACTGTCTACATACTTGTCTGACGTCCCCCTTGGCAAGTCTGATGATTTAAGGTGCAATGTCATTGAAGAAAGAGGATGGTAGGAGTAATTGTTGACTGACTTATTTTATATTAAAAAGTGTGACTAGAGAGCATTTAGCTGCAGGATGTCACACATCAAACACATGTTGCTTGTATTGGAAGAAAAAAAAACACTAATTATTTGAATGAATTATATATATTCAGATTGTTTCAAGAGCATGTGCAATTCAACTCCCTTACAAAGGTGGTCCACCTGGCATTCACTCATCTGAGGTATAGTGCGTCCATCTGTGTATGATAAGCCTAACATGCACAACAGTGTGTGTGTGTGTGTGTGTGTGTGTGTGTGTGTGTGAGAGAGAGAGAGAGATGGAGAGAAAGAGGGAGGAAGGGAATGAGATCAGGATACTTCTTGTGAAAGGAATCATAAATCACCATAGATGATAATATATAAATCAACATTAATCTTCTAGTGTTGTCTAGAATACACTAAACTGATATTTAATTTATTGTCAAGAACCTCCAGTCCTTGACCACCACTTTCTGTAAACGTTTTCATGTGAGGCTGTTGCTTATGGTTGTAAAGACCTGATAGGTAATGGCAATTAATGGGATGTATGATAACAATGTCCACACAACATTTCGTGAATTTCCTAAAAAAATCCTAAAAGCTTAGTACTGACCTGTCAATTTTTGTGGAAAAAGTGAAAGGAACAGCTGATGGCAAAAACACACACTCCACCCTCTTTCTCTCTTTCTCTTTCTCACTTTCTCTTTCTCTCTCTCTCACTGTTCTTCATGTGCTTGGCTGAAAAGTGACAACTCTAGGCCTATTTCCCAGGGCTACACTGTTTCCCAGACCTCCATTTTAACAACAGTCGTCCCTGTCTGCAGTGGTTCTCTAATTACCATACCATACGGACAGTAAAAAGTAAAAGAAAAAGAAAAATGCAAACAGTAAACATGGCCCAAAGGGGACTAAGGGCAACACTCTGTCCATAATGATCACTGTGCCCAGCCCTTGTGGTCTGTCTTTTGGATTGAGGTTGGTGCGATAAAGAGGTTAACGGAAGGTCTGCGGCCCATCTTTTAGTTTGTAGAGCACAAATCATGCTTTTGGACCACAGGCAAATAGGCAGAAATCACACCAGGCCTCGCTGCGGTCTGAAGACATTCCTCCCTCCTCATCCCAGAGCACACTGAGCTTCCTGCAGCACCACAGCCAAATGGGTCATCACAGAGATGCTGCTGTGGAACCTACAGCAGGGATAAGGAGTTTGTTTATTTGTGTTATGATTTATTTATTTTATTTATACACACACTTCAGGTTTTCTGTTTGACTAAGAAGTTGAGTTGAAAATTTAGTATATTTGAGGGCTTTTCACTGTGTGACTGAAATAGATATATTCAATAATTACACCTTTATTAATTAATTATGAATTACATGTAGGCTTGCTGTTTGTATGGCTCAGAAGCTCAGAAAATGATATACAGGAACAAGGTAATAGTCATCAAATATAACTATTTTATTAGAAGCAAGGTTCTTGCCACTTAAGCTGTAGCATTGCCTGATTAGAAGGAAAAATGCCTTTATTCAGCTACAACTGTGAATAGTGGCAGGAAGTGAGTGACAAACTTTTTTGTGGACATGACAAGCAGCCAACATGAAAATAAACGAAAAAAAAAGACACCAATCAAATTTTATGTCATCATCCAACAATGTTGCCTAGATGTACAAAAGATGCCAAAGAAAGCAAAAACCTAAACCTCATTAGCTTTTCTAAAGGGGGTTAGCTGGATTTTCCCCCTGACTAAAAGTCATAAATCATGGCATGTGGCAGAATCAGATGAAAAGCCAGTGTGGTCACTCTGTGTTCCCCATGGGATGAGGTGGATTAAGTCAAGTAGTAACTCATACATTTGTAGTTTCATAGAACATTTCATCACAGATTACACAGACTTCATTTCTGACTACGCATTTTCTAAAAAGCTCAGAAACAAAAACAAAACATAAGAATCAGCAATAACAAAAGCAAATACATTCTGGACTGAAGTCAATAATGTAGTCAGATAATGTACAGTGCCATTTAATGCAATCCAGTGCTGCCCTGTAAATGTATGCAATAACCAATGAGAAACTGTAGTTTATGGGGAGTTGTGTTTTACAATGCCGTCGAAAGTAATTCAGTCAGTCACAAACAAGGGTCGGAACTATTGGTTTTAGAATTGATCTTTACTCAACCCGCTTCCAGTTTTTGGAGATTTATGCCTCCTTAACTGTCCACTATGTCACACACTCCAGCGTTACAAAGCTTCCTTCCTCCTCCCCTGTCTCCTCCATTTCACTAATAACTCCAAACTGATATTCCCCCAATCTATAGGAGGTGCCAGCAAAAATCACTTGATCTCCGCTGCACATGATCTCCACTGTTGACATCCCAGGACAGTGGCTAGCTACCAAGACAAACACGCTTATCTTTAGTGCTCAACATCAAGAAATCTAATGGACACGCTAGTGAAGCAGGCTGACACGCTAGTGACCAAGCATAGCTAAAGGGCCAGTATAAACAGATCACTGAATGACTGTGGTCAGCATGAATGGAGCCGTCAGCTAATTACATAACATTAAATGATTATTCAACTGTTGCGTACTACTGCATTGCGCTCAATGCTTTCAACCAGTGAGTGCCAAAATGTAATGCATTAGAATTTATTGTTTTTGGTCTGTGATGTAATCCAGTGAACTTATAATGTTGAGCCACCTGTAGATAGCCTGATTTGGCACATATGTGATAAGCCTGGTAAAACCCATCCTGATTTGTGAGCAAACACAGCAGACCAAGCTCAATCTTAGATGTTAGATGAGGTAACTGGTTGCCAAAGCCAGGCTATGACTGCTAATAAGGTCATGCACTTTTGGTAGGCCTAAAGACCTCACCAAAAGTTTTCTTTTTTCTAAATGTTAGCCCTGATAGTGTAATAAAAGATAGAATTCATTGAAGTTCAAATATGCACAAAAATAAAATGTTGGTTTTAATTTGTTCAAGATGGTTTGTAAATGCGACTGTAACTCAGACCTCAACCCACAGTCACTTTCACCCTTTTTACATGTGCCCATTGTTCCCATTTATTGTGGGGCATCCATCAAATGGAAAAGCTTTTGTCAAGTGGCCTGCTTAAAACGTTGCTGGAGACTCCTCTCCACAGACGCCACAGAAATACTGTTCACACAAAAGGCATGCAGGAAACCATGACTAGGTCACTGGCTAGACTACAGACTTGCACTGCCCATAATCTCACACACTGAGTAACCTCTCCTTGGCCCGCGCAGAACATTAGAGAACTCTGATTTCTATTCTTTCTTTCAAGTAATCTAGAGAGAGCCCTAGTACTCCTTTCTACATTTTCTTTCCTACATTCCTGTTGGTCTTGCCTTCTGAAAACCTACTGGCTGATTTCAGTGTGTGAAGAGGAACTGATTGTTCCATGCCCCCCCCGCCCCCCAACATCCATTCGTGGTTTCTGCTCATTTTGTTTGCCAACTGGAAATCCACTAAGAATAGTAACATGGGCATCAATTATTAGTCAGGCTAAATAACAGAGCGTGAGCCTTGCTGAAAAGAAAATTGACCTGTCTGGACAAACGTGTGTGTGTGTGTGTGTGTATGTGTGTGTGTGTGTGTGTGTGTGTATGTGTGTGTAGTAGCAGACCCACCTAGATACCTCAAAACTAATACAAATAATAATAAAAGCTGGAGTAGCATGTTGTTGTTGAGTGCATCCCTAACAAATCACCACATGTTTATTTTTCACAAAGCGTTCCTTGCAGCTAGCAGTTTCAGCAGAGCCTCACACACAAACACACACACGCACATGCACACTAATACTCCTGATGTCACGCACATATGAGGTCACTGGATCCATATTCATCACTGATTGCAGAAAGATAAAGTAAACAAACCAACAACAAAAAAAAGAAACGGCGATGATGGAAACCGACAACAAATCACTAAACCAACAGTGGTGAAAGGGCGTAAGGAAAACAGAGAGTTACTATGCGATTGCCATAACACAGCTTAAAGGAATACTGGGATTTTAACATTCTATAAGCTCTAGGTTGGGCTCGCCGTGTCTGTCTGTAAAAGTCTAGGCACTGTTAATTGGCTTTTAGTAAGTTGTTGAGTGCCTAAGTCCTTTTCCCATCTTTTAAGTCAGGAGCTGCTTACTTCAACATTTGCCCTATAGCAGTTGGATGAACACACACACACACACACACACACACACAAATTCCAATGCACATATGAACATATACATACACACACACACACACACACATAGATGATCATACAAGCTGGAAATACAGAATATTTAAAAAGAAAAAAAACTGAAAACAGACTTTTCCACCTCTCCCTTTCTTCACTATCACACACACACACACGCACACATACAGATCAAGATACAGGAGAGAGAGAGCAACAGAGTAACACAATAAGAACTATTATAAACAAAACACTGATGCTAAAATGAACAGGATAACACAGCATAATGTAATTCCATTACCCCACCATGGCAGTGCGGTGTCTCTATTTTGGTCCAGCCCAGTCTGGACGAGAAAGGCACTACATGGAAACTTTGTTGCCATGGTGAAGGAAAACAAACTGTGAGTGTGAATGGTTTGTGCGCTCTTCAGTTCCTGGCTCTTCTCCAGCGCATTCTCACGGGCCAGCGTTCTGATCTGTTCCATTCAGTGCTTCGCATACACACACACACACACACACACACACACACACACACACACACACACATTCTCTCTCTCTCTCTCTCTTGACCTCTCTTTATTATCCACCCCCCACACACACAAATGTTAAATTGGTTTTGTGTGAATGTGTGTGTATGTGTGTGTGTGTTACATGGTGATGTATGCAATGTTGAAGGTTGTTGCGCATCTGTGTGTGTGTGTGTGTGTGTCCATGTGTGTCCATGTCCATGGCAGGTTTACGAGCTTTTGTCATCAAATTTTGAGATTTTGGCTTTGCATTTCTTAGGCTTTTGGTCTTGAAATGTGTGTGTGTGAGTGTGTGTGTACATCCTCAAGGCCTCTGGTTATGTAGCAAGAGGCAATGGAAAGAACCCCCCCCCCCTTTATGTCCAGCCCCATAGCTCCTATCCACCTCAGTTCCAGCTTCCTGCTCTGTGGCCTTTTGTTCTTGAAATTTCTTACATTTCCATGTTTGAGTGCACACACACACACACATGTGTGTGTGTGTGTGTGTACATCTTCAAGGCCTCTGGTTATGTAGCAAGGAGGAAAGAACCCCCCCCCCCTCAATATCTAGCCTCCCTCAGTTCCAGCTTCCTGCTCAGAGGGCTTCCTCTCCACCATGTCTGCCTCCAGCTCTGGGTTTCCCATTATGGGACATACCTCTCCCCAGCATGCCTTGTTGCTTCTTCTCAGCCACTGATGGGGTAGGGTTTAGGGGTATATGTAGGGGTGGGTGAGGGGGGGGTTCTTCAGCAGTGGTCAAGTCAATGGAACTTCTCCCAGAAAGCAAAACACAGCAGACACTCACTCCCACGCTGGAGGTTGTACCCACCCGACACACACCCACAAACACAAAAACACACACTGATTTTGGCCCACTGCATTTTTTACCTTTTCCATTTAGCGTATTGTGAATATGCAGAGGGAGACATTAGACCTCAAGCTAAACATTACTACTCCTATGGGATCCTGTGTATGATGGAATAATATGAAGTATTCTAAACATAAACAGTAGGCACTGGACTTTTTGCCATGGTACACACACACAGAGGCCAACACACGCACACATACACACACACACGCACATACACACACACAGCAGGCAGCCAAACCACAGTAACACTCAGAGACAGACTTTCATCAGATATGAGACTCACATTTGCATTCACAGCATATGGTCAGGGCCCGGAGAAGTCCCGGCGACAGAACAAAGAGCAGCCCTCCTATCAGCTACAGTACCTTCCCTCACAAGACCCTTTCCTGTCGGAGGGGCAATTCTCTGTTTCCCCTGATCTTTTCCACGGACCCAGCTTCTATACTGTGCAATGCTATCCAGATGAGGATTAAGGGGGACATTTGGTCCCAAATAGAGTGTGATTGTCATCTGTATAATGTGATGTGAAACTCAAGTCTTATCAAGTCTTGTGGGAGCGTGGGTGGAGTCCTGGGAAGTGCCATACCTCATCTCCTGTGGAACAAAAAAAACGTAAATTGAGCCAGATGAATGTATACATGGCACTGGCTTCAAAAGGCATATGGAGGGTAAAAAAATTGCTCCATTTGCATTCCTCTCTGTCATACGTATTGGGGACTCTTCACATGTGCCGTGTCTGTGCTGTGTCCTATGAAGTTAATTGGATTAGCGGAAACCCCCTCGGATTTGAAAACAACCTTTCAACTCTACTCTAGAATCAGGCCGCCCGGCCGGCGAGGGTGCTCCGACTCCGAGCCGAGTCACATGTCAGCAGCGGATAAGAACCCTGTAGGTAAGGAATCGGACGAGTGACAGTGGGTCATTCAGTACCTCCTCTGACAAATAACCCAAAACCTCTTCCCTTAAAAGCAAGGGAACAAGTCGCTCTCTGTGTCACAAAGATGGATACATTTCCCTTCCTCCAGCGCAACCCTTTCCATCTCCTTTATTTCAGTCCTATCAGGCCCAGACAGAGGAAATGTTAGGCTATCGTTGAGACACAGAGATATGGCCCCAGCTCCCTCCCTCCCGTCCTCCCACCTACTCCTCTCAAGGGGCAGCTGATCACACAACGTGTGACAACAAGGGCCATGGGGTTTAGGAGGAAGTTGGTCCTCCAGTGAAGAGTGAGACAAATCTGTGGCAGCACTTAAGAACTTAGAAAAAACAATACTTGGCATTCGATTTCAAAGAACTGTGGGATGCTAATTGTTACAATTGCATTGAATGGTCGTCTCCCAAGCAGGAACGGAAATTGAACCTAACTATGCTCTCTGTGTAAGTTACAGGAAACAATTACTTATGATGAAATTTCACTCAGACTCTCTGAAACTCTCTCGTTAAGCAAAGTACAGCACAGTGTTTAAATCAAGTGCTGAGAAGAATCTATTTTGTAGCTACCACAAAACAACAATAAAATAAATACAACAAATCATGTAACACAAATGTACACTATTGCAAGTTATTTCACATGCTTAAGTCCAGAAAAAAAAGTATTGCCATTGTTACTCCATTGAAGTTTATGTATCAGAAATGGCCATTGTGTTTATGCCTCTGGGTTACTGTGAGCAGACTCTTCAAAAATGCTTTGTTGTGTTTACATCAGGTTTAATGAGCCAGGCCTGTTATAAGTGGCACAATAAAAAACTGAAACATCAAACTTGTCAAGGCACCCAAAAATGAACAGCCATACATAACAGTCTGTCACTAACAGTAATAGGAGTAGTTGTAATTTGGTACTATGCGTCTGAGGCTGAATGCCAAGAGCTGAAAGAGTCATTTAGCTTGGCGTGCTGCCCACCCTGAGGTCTATAGAAGGGCTCTTGGCTTGAATAAATAGGACGAAGAACAGCATTACTCATAACTGAGCTCTAAACCTGAAACCTTCTCTGTTCACAAAACTTTAAAGTTTTCATGCTAAGCAGCCAATTGTGATAAGGGCTGACAGGGTTGTTAAACACTGCTGGCAGAATGAAATGCAGTTTTATTTTAAGCTTGCTCATGCAGTTGCATGACATAGGCACAATATTGTCTTTGAAAAAATAAAAAAACATTAGAAAAACACTGACGTTTATCTTTTGTTTATTCTGTTTTGTTCTCCTTGGTCCTCCTACTCCTCCTGTTTGGTTCTCTGACTCCAAACGCATTGCTCAATTCATTAGTGCAGGCATTGATCTGTAATTAATGCAAACCATTATGTTTTAGTTTTAGTATTAGCTAGGATATTTGGAAATGTCTTACATACAAAGAAGTATCACACTGAAAAAAATACTAACTAAAGTGAAATACCTGTCCTACTGGCCCAACGTTTATGTTTAGGTATTTGGCCTCATGATGACCAAGGCTGTGCAGTATCATTTGTTGTATGTGTGTGTGTGTGTGTGTGTGTGTGTGTGTGAGAGAGAGAGAGAGAGAAAGAGTTTTGTTTTTAAGTTGGACAGTGTTGACCTAATGGGACATGCTTACATAATGCTGCTTTGAGGGAAGTGTGAAGTAAAGTGTGAAGTAAGACAGGAACACAGATCTCCTTTAATGACAAACACAAATGCAAATGACATACAGACACAGACATAAACACACACACGCACACACACACACACACACGTGCGCGTGCGTACGTACACACACACACAATTACTTTTACTTTTGGTAGCTCACTGGGGCTCTAGACACCAATATCTGTTTACTCGAGAGCCAATAACTCAATTAAACCATATTAAAAGCACATGCTCTCCCTCTATGTCATCTGACCATGGCACTGTCATAAGTAGGATTCACTTTACTGATTTAAGGGGCTAACTTGCAATGTTTTTCCTACACTCTCATTCTTTGGACTTGGCTTGCGAAGCTTGTGCCCTGAAGAATGGCTAATTAGATCTCAGGCTGTTTTTGACTACATCACAATCTTTTCAAGACCCTGAGTTTTTTTTTTAATTACTTTTATTACATTATTTACTTTTTTATTTCAGATATCCAAACATGCTCCATCTGTGAGCTGCTCTTTGTCCTTGGTTCTCACCATCTCTTTACGGTTTACGGTTTATACTCCATGCCATGCTGGGTGCCTTCCTTTGTTTTGTTGTGTAATGAAGCTTAATGGTGAGATTGGCACCACAGTAATGCAGACTATTAGCACTGGAGGCCCCCTCCAAAGATAGAGCCAGCTAGGGGCCCACTACCACACAGCCACAAGCCCTACTTGAGTATGAGGTAGGGGGGCACAGTGCAACCACAAGAGGCACTCTTTGAGTTTGCTTGGAGGAGCTCTTCTGTCTTTTGTCAACATGATGAACGGTGCAACAAAGACCAAGACCAAGATCAAGCCTTCATATCCACTAATTGTTTCTTACACAAAGACAAATGCAACACACACACCTACACACAAACACAACTCACACACACACTCACACCCCACTAAAAAATAAAAAATAAAACTGGAGACTTTGTTCTGAGAGCAGATAATTACAACCAGTTAGGGGTGTGTGTGTGTGTTGGGGGGCCAACAGAACATGTTGACAACCTCCATGGAACGCCGCTGGAATGGAACTGGAGAAGGAGAGGTGCACTGTGTGTGTGAGCAGGGTAGGGAGGTGCAGGCAGAACATGTTCCATCCCCTTTGGAAGAAATCTCCTAATAAACCATTAGGCATCTCCACCAACAGGAGCAGGAGGTGGGGAGCCAGCCGGAGGAGGTGAGGACAAGAAGGGAGGGGCAGGGATGCCGATGATGCCTCACCCTCCCTTTGGACAGCTGCCAATGTTTTTCCGGACATTTCCATCCTTGGTCTCCACTCTAAATCCTGTTGATTTTGGATGATTCCAATGTTACTCGATCTCTCTCACTCTCCTGGAAGAGGGTTTGAAGTGAGCTACGTTTGTTTGCTGTGATGTGTTCGTAGACACACACGTTGATGACACCATATCCGATCACTGCCTTAGATCTTGGCAGAATCAACATGCAAGGAAAACATTGCTGCAGGGTCCTTACTGAAGAGAGCACAGTAATAACATGTTCCCAGGCCACACATTGAGAACTGTATGCTCTCAGCGTTAGCACTTGCTGTGCAGAACAACCGCTTTCCTTGGCAATTTTGCGTCTGACCCCCGACAAATGTCTGCGGGAGGGTAACTCAGAGTTAGAACTAGAGTTAGAGTTAGTTACGTTCCTCAGTCCGCGAACATAACTGGACTTTCCGTATCTGTGCGGCTCGGAGCATGTAGCACGTTTCCTGAGTGTGATGTCTGGGGGTTGAGGGGTTGATGGACATGTTCTGAGGTACCCGGCACGAATGTGGATGAGTTAACAGCGAGGGTCTCCTCTTGTGACTCTACTTTCATTCAAGAGCAGTGACGTCAGGGGCGCTAGCTACAGCCCACTGCAGTGGGGAGATTCTGAAGAGGCTGAGCTGTAACTTGAAGCCAAACACAGCCAGCAAGAGAGAGAGGGAGAGAGGGAGATAGGGAGAGGGAGAAGGAGAGAGAGGGAGGGAGGGAGAGAGAGAGAATGGAAATAAAGAGAAGGAGGGAGTAAGAAAGTGAAAGAAAAAAAAGAAGAGAGGGATACACACAGGGGCAAAGTATACGGGTATAGAGTGAGAAAAAGAGAGCGAGGAAAGAGAGAGAGAGAGAGTGGGGAGAGAGAGAGACTGGGTGATGTCAAACCAGCTGAGCTCAGAAAGTAAACAGAGCTCCGAGCGGCAGCATGCTTTCAGCACCACAGCAGCAGCGGCGGCCGGGACGGCCCCTCGGGGGGACCCAAACACTCGCACACACTCGCCGGGGCCCCTGTGGCCAGCTCCGCTCCGCACTCTTCATCTCTGCAATCCTCATCCTCTGCTTGCTGGTCTCCCAGGGGAGCGCTTGGCCCCTCGGTAAGTGACCCACCGACCCACTTTGTCTTACTCTCTTTATCTCCCTCTCTCTTTCAAGAGTCTCTCCCATTGTCTCTCTCCATTTCTCTCTCTCTGTATCTTTTTTTCTGGCATCAACAGCTGTGTGTCCCTTCTTTGTTCTCAAAAATACAGCATCAGCACTTTGTGTCAATGTGATAGCATTTCAAATTTTTTGGCCCATGTGTGTTTTTAAAATCCACTGAGGGATAGAGTGAGTGTATATCTGTATATGTTTTTTATGTGTGTGTGTATGTGTGCTGTTGTGTCTCTTTGTGTGGTGTGTGGACTGCATGCATGTTTACATGTTTTAGTTCTTTCAGCATAGGACATAGGTTTTTTTTGTTTTTTGTGTTTTTTTTTGGCGTATGTGCCTTGTGTCTTTGTGTTGCTTGAATCCCCCCTTCATGCACCAGAAGAGACTCCATATGAACTGTTTTCAGATGGAAACCATCTCTGAATCTCTGTAGTCTCTGAATATTTGAAGTTCCAAGAGAACCACACCATTCTTGTCATCAGTACAACAGTCAGGGTGTTGCCATTCAAACAGAGCTGAAATGTTTTCCTCCAGTACAAACAAATCGAAGCAAGTAAATAAGTGATGTTACTCTAGCTACTGACTGAGTGAGATCATTCAGCTACCTCTTACATAACTCTGTATGTATGCAATGTAGATACATCAGTGTCAGACACAAGTAAACAGATCAGAATCCATAAACAAATGGGATAGTAAATAGTAAATAAAAAATCTTCACAAGGCTCTTAATTGGTCCCATCCGGGGGTAATGATGCATGCTGTGGGTTACACTTGCTGAATGCCTACAGGCAGTTATGAGTGTGTGAATGTGAGTGTGTGTGAGTGTGTATGTGTGTGTGTGTGGTGGGAGGGTACAGAAACAATTACATATACTCTCATTATCTCCTTTGCCAAACTTGCTCCTGATGTGCTGATTGAGAGACAGTCAGAGTGTGTGAGCTCTAGGGTTTGTGTGCGTGTGTGTGTGTGCGCCTCTGTGTTTTTAAACACAAGCTGAGTAGAGGCTGTTTTCCAGTTCGGACAAAGGAATGAAAATAAAGATGGATTCTTGACTGTTGTGTAATCTTCAGCTGAGCTGAGATCAGTGTTTTGGCGAGTCGCCTCGTCTGTTTGAAATCATTGCACTGACCTCAGTGCAGCGGTTTTGGAGAGAGCAACACAACAGGACCCAGTTCGGGTCGGAGGGAGAGCCATCAGAGTTTCCCCCATCTCTTTTTTTCTCACTTTCCTGGCTGACACGCTCTCTTGATGTCGAACAGGCACTCCTGACACATACTTCCTCCCTGCCGTGCCCTGACCATCGTCCACCAATCCCCAGTATATCATTCCTACAGTTCCCAGAATCCTCTGTTGTCAAGCCCAGTGCAAGCCTCCCTGATGGCTTATTTGGTTTAGATCCTTGTGGACCAATCCAATTGTGGAGCACCAGCTGAGCGGCAGGAAACTTCGAGGTCGAGGTCAGACAGGGTGAGGACAGGAGAGGCTGCTTCGCCTCTGAGTGAAAAATCGAACAGCATTTGCTAAAGTCATATTAGCTCATGTGAAAGGTATGTGAGCACAAGTAGCTTTTTTCATGCAAACCCCTGGCAGAGAGGATAGTGAGGTGGCTACAGTTATTGTCTCCTGTTTGACCTAGATTCCCTTAGCAGCATAAGATGAAATAAAACAAAGGGGACAGCAATAGATCCCTAAATTTACCCATTATGGTGTCTCATTTTTGCCATGTTGAGGGGGACTGCCCCTGGGAGACTGTTTGAACTTGAGTGAGTGTGAGCACGAGTGTGTGTGTTTGTGTATGTGTGTGTGTTTGTGTGTGTGTGTGTGTGTGTGTGCATGTTTGAGTGCAGTGAGGGCCTGCCGAAAGTGCCGTACCCACACAAACCCAGAGGGGTTTCCTGTTCCATGACCGCTAAATCGCTCAGGCCCCAAAAATATCAGACAGCTGCCACCGATGGCATGCAGGCAGACAGGCAGAACCGAAGGGCCTCGACCCAAGCAGCCGGTCAGCCGGCCAGCCAGCAGATATGTAGGGTAATTTAGCTGGCACTAACGTGACCACTCATGAGAATGTCATGGATGGGATGAATGCCTTGAGAAGGAAGGCTAGTGTGTGTGGGGGATCTAATTGAGATTTAAAGGGGCTACAGTCACACACACACACAGTAGGCATATATACCTCTCCCCAGATGGAGAGATGCAGTGGGAAGACTTTATGGTCTGTGACAATGCAACCACTCGCGCGGATGCAATTTCATTTCCCGATAGCAAAACTTCAGCACAGATCAATGTTTTCATGCTTGTCTGCTCCAACGTCTGCCTTACTGGTGAAAGTAATCACCCTCAGCTGCTGTTTCATCCGAATTTCTTTGTAAGAGTCGAGGAGACGAGGGTGGGGGTGTGGGGGAAGGCGGGTGGGTTGGTGGTGGGTGGGGAAGACACAGTCATGTGAGAACAGCACTGAGTCATTGAGAACAGCCTGACAATGACTTACTAACATCAGGATGAACAGCTGTGTGTCTAACGCCTGTTTTTTGGACGCGGAACCAAGGGCATTTGCAGATGTACAGATTGGACGAGGCAAAGTCATTGCTCAGCAGTGTTCACTCACCGTCTGGAGATAGAGTGGGCTGAAAAAAAAAAAAGGGTGACCTTCACGGTCCAAGCAGTGCCCTGTATATTCTTTGAACCAGTGTCAGAGGCAGATTGGCATTGTGCCCGCCAGGCAAGTGTGAAACGCTTTGCTTTCTGCCCTCCACAAGGTTGCTTCTCAAAGGGTTTCTGGGAAACCTGGTGGGAGCTCAAGACAAAGGGTTGTGCACTTCAGTGATGTGAAGAGCATACAGGGCGGTAGTGGGGCGGTGGCGTTTGGATGGGGGGTCAGCACCTGTGAACTTTGACCTTCACAGCTTTGACAGGGGTCAGAGAGTTGCAGTCAGGCATGGAAGCGAAGAGAGAGTCTGCTCTTTGCCATGATGTCACCTCCTCTGAGGCCATGCTTTAAAGCAGCAGCCTCCGGTGCACACAACAAGATGAGAGAGGGGTTTGGGACTGGGGGTATAGGGCCATGGAGGATGGGTTTTGCCCTTCAAAATACCCAGGAGTGTGTGGGCAAAGGTGAAGAGAGGTTGTCTTTGAAGACAATTATCAATAATTCCATGCTTTCAGTTCTCCGACATGCATTTCCAAGAACTGCACAGTGCACAACATCTGGAATGAAAAAAGCAGATACCAATTACATAAGCCTAGCAAAGAGACCTCAAACAGCTCTCTGCAGAGGGATTCAAGCAGGTTTTTCAAAATGAGAGTGAGCGAGAGAGAGGAAAAAAAAAAGTTTGTTTTGTTTTTTTTGTGTCATGTCTCTGAGCTTTCCTGGGACTGGTGCCACTGACCTATCACGCAGGTTCCTCTGCTGAGGAACGCAGAACTGAGAAAACACCGGAAAAAAATACTCCTTTCTGTCCACACCTTTGCCACTGTTGGGTAACAGTGGCTTTACAATACCCATTAGACCTCAACAATGAATCCTGTGGTTTGGCTCAGAGCTAGTTATCCGAATATTGAGACTACTCCTGTGAGGGATGAGTCTTTCATGCTCTTGTTTGCGCACGCAAAGCAGACAAGGAAAAATTAATGGAGGGAGGAAGAGAGAGCGAGGGAAACAAAGAGGAGGAAAAGGGAGAGGGAGAGAGAGAGAGGGAAGGAAGGGGTGACTATCAAACAAAGTGCAAACATGAATCAAGCAGACGGCCTCAAACAGCGTGTGGAAAACAAACAGCTGGCTGTTGTGGAGGCTGGAAAACAAAGTTGTCTGTAAATAAGGGTTAGTGTAGGTCAAAGAATGTGGGTTTACAAAAGTATGTTAGAGCCCCAGGGAATACAAAGAGTGAAAAAAAGCAACAACATCCAAATACAATGTAGCTAAGTTTTTATTTCTCTATATTTCTAAATATTCTAAATATTTCCCAAATATGACAGTGTGTGAAGGGGGCCTGCATAATAAATATGCAAAACACACACATATGAATGACAGCAGATGTAAATGACACACACATACACACACACACACACAAACACAGAAATCCTCACACATTTTAACAGCTCCACTCTGGTCTCAGTCCATAAAAGTGATGAGAGACACAGATACATATGTGTAGCTCAGAAAATTCCTGAGTGGTGTGTGTGTGTGTGTGTGTGTGTGTGTGTGTGTGTGTGTGTGTGTGTGTGTGTGTGTGAGTGTGTGTGTTTTAAGAGGCCCAGACTAGGTCTGAGCTACTGATGGCATCTGCAGTGAGTGAGTGATGGGTAGAAGCTCTCCCTAGAGCCTCCTGTAAACATTCAGAGTGGAGATCTTTCTGTGCAGATAAAATGGCATTCCTCTGTAAGAATCACACACACTCACACTAACCCCATACACCAATGTAACACACACACACACACACACACACACTAATCCCATACACCCATGTAACACACACACACACACACACTAACCCTGTGCACCCATGTAACACACACACAGCTTGTAACTGACACACATACACACACACACACACACACACACACACACACACACACACACACACATACACACTCGTTCACACAAACACATGCCCACAGAAAGCACACAAAAGTACACAGATAATAACCGCACATTAATCCAAATCCCCCTCTCACATACATAAAGGCATATATGCAAACACATGGTTAACACCCCCCATCCAAACACACAAGACACACACACACACACACATGCTTCCACCCCTATTCTGCAGGGAAACACCCCAGCTTTCCAATGCTGCCTGAACAATACTTCCTTGCCCAGAGCAGCAGGCTCCAAGTGAGATGTTTTCCATAACGCCAGCACATAGGGTCAAGAGTACATTAAAAAAGGAAGACAGAATGAAATGCATTATATCTGTTATCCATTTATTTGTACACACTTCACAGGCGTAGTGGAGCGGCCTCTTAACAAGACATATAATAGCCGCTTATATCCTGTGGAACAGGAACAGAATGGCAGATTTGATGACAAAGCAATAGAGTGAAGCTGCTGAACTCGCCTTTGCTATCATATATCAGTGCTCAGGACAACTCATAAAGAGGTCACCCAGGCCTTTTGCTAAAGCTCATAAATGCTTCACCCACTGGCAGAAACTGGTGACTGACCTCACCATGTTCTTGTCAGAAAGGCACAGATAGTAACTCATCTCAAGTTGTCGACGGGCTTGAAATATGTGTGTAGAACTCTTGACCCTGTGAACCATCCATGACCTACTGACATGGGCTCCTCAGTCACAATCTATTTAACTCAACCTAACGTTTACAACAGCCACATTAAATCATCGAAAGCCAGACAAATCCAATCAATTGAGCAAAACAAAACCAAACCATCAAGATGGCATTGACTAAAAATGAATCTAACTTGAAAAAAGGATAAGGAATCCTTGAACAACAAACAGTACAAACAATGTAACAATTGAAAATGCAATATCAGAATCTATCCTCTTCCTTCAGACCTGTACACCTCCTAGTGCACAAATGTGCAATTATTCTTTACATTTATGCATTTAGCAGACATTTTTATTCAAAGCGACTTACATCTGTCAAGTATCAATTACAGTGGCAGCCGGGATTCAAACCCACAAAAAAAAAAATCCAGGCTACTATTATGCTGGCCAGGTTCCTTAACCTTTATACTACCACCACTCCATTAAAACCTTTGTTTACATTTTGATAGATGTGTCACATTGCTCACAGTTTGATAGACCCAGCATGGTCCATTTGTTAGTATCTGAGTGTTCAGGAAGATTGGAAGGGGGTTTTACAGCCTTGCCAATTCCACAGGTGTCAATTCCACAGATACTTTTCATTTTCATATCAGAGCATTTCATTAATTGACCATCGATAGGGTGAGAAGAAGGTTTTAATTCAGCAAAAAAAGACTTTACAAAAGATCTCATACTCCTCCTTGAAGAATGTAGACTTTCTATAGTATGAATTGTCTGATTCCCTTGTAGTTCCTGACCCTGCGGTTTACACACAGGGATGGTAACACTGGACAAACACGTAGTTTTCTCCACGGGGGAGACCAAAACTCTTGCGTGCCAGCGGTTTGCTAAAATGCACCCTTCAATCTAAACTTGACACTAACTTTTTTTCGAAATAAATGTGAGCCTCCATGTGATGCTTGCGGCTCCTGGAGTTTGTTTTGGAAACCAACTTATGTAAAAGAAAATATCTCCAAAAATGAAAAGTTCAAGTCTCTCCTCACCATTAGCTCAGCGGGAAAGACATGCAAACATGACAAATGTGGTTTGCAGCAAGAGGCAATGTGGATGACATGACCTGTTAATTATGTATTGGTGACGGACAGTGGAGGAGTGAAGTCGAGGGAGATGAGATGTTTCACAGTGCAGCTGGTTGGAATGACGGAGATCCCCAATGCTATTCCCTGAGCAAAGTACTGTATCCCAACAAAGCAGTCGATGGCAGAGATTCAAAATGACAGTGTTTTCACACATACCAGCAGTGCATACTGTGTGTAGAAAATGTACAAAACTGAGGGTGGTACTGGATTGAGTGACTTAGCCAAAACTCTCTTAGCGGACCAAACACACCCTATTTCTTGAGTTCACCTCTACGAGTGTTTTAGCAGAAAATCCTTGTGGAATTTCTCCACAGAGACTTGTAAAAGCTTTTTAGACTTGATATGCATTGTGTATCTGACAGCACTAGGTCAATGCTACAGTTCATTACAGCTCATTTTGCAGACTCTCTGCCAAAGCAAATAATGTACAATAGTAAATTATGGAGTATGTCGACACAGCAATTAAAGTAATTCCAAGCAAATGAAATCTGCATCCTCCCCTTAAATGCATCTCTGTTTGTCCTCACTTCACATGGCTTCAGTTTATGTAACTGCCAGTGCAGTGCTGTTGTTTCTTTCAAAGGACTTTCACCTGCTATGCCCCAGTCTCCTGGAAGCACAGTCCAAAAATCCAAAGGCCCCAAAGAGAATAGCAGACTATGGTGGAGTGCAGTGAAATCTGTCATCCCATTACAGCTGGACTAAGGGGCCAAGTGAAATCTTGGAGCCCTGCAGTGGGCATGGATCCCGGCATTCCAGCACATCTGCACAAGCGTTCTCTGACGGAATCACAAGCTCGAGAGGTTCAGCCTGTGATAATCACCTTTAGTTCCCCAAACGCAAGGCCTTTGTGTGCTGCTCTCGGCATACTAGACCCAAAATGCATTGGCCTCATTCTTAAAACTGGCGGCTGACTTTTTTAAGAGCATTTGGAACAGCAGTGACATCAGAGAATGGCGATCAGATAACCCAGATTTGATTCCTGAATCTTCCATTGGGAACTTGTGTCACTTCAGATAGAAGCATTTGCTGAATTTAACCAACTCCAGAGGTATAAACCACACCCTGACCAAACTGCACACTGCAAACTGACCAATAGCCCCTTCCACCATTCACTTCACCATGACCATTGCACCAATCATACCATGTCCTCAAAGCACATCCGACCCACACTCCTTCCTTAGCGCATCATGTCAACAACCCACAGACCTCCATTAAGAACACAGCTACACTCTCTCTGTCCACACTACAACATGTCAGCCAAAGCCTCATTCACCCATCGAACGGTATGTGGCGCCTTGGGAGATAAAGAGCTGTTTGTTAGTTTAATTGCATGGCCTGCCATGTCTCTAAGCTGCCCTGGCATGAACACAGGTGTTGTGTGAATGGAGGTTCCTTATTTAAAAAAGGCAGTACCCAAAACATTTACCACCCATCAAACATTCTCTTCAAACCATTCCAGGTAGCATAATCATCTCAATACTATTCAATCCCAATATTGAATGCTTTAGTTCTGAGGGAGGTTACAAAAATATTGTTGCTTTATCTGTGAGGAGCTGAAAGTCCTATCAGTCTAACTGCGCTAAGAAAGTATTCAAGTTCACCACAGAACATTACCTCACCACACACAGACCTCCACTACCACAGCATCGACACCCAGTCTGTCCAGAACTCACCACAGTACACTAGGCTCAATTTAATCCGCCCAGCAACACTGTCACAGTGAGCCACCACAGCAGAGCCAGCAGAACACCAGAAAAGCAGGGTCAGACCCATAACCTCCATAGCCTCATGCTTGTGGTTTTGGTCAGTTACAAAATGTGGGATTTTCTGTGCTCATTCGATTCTTCTCCTTATTTGTATAGAAAAACAAAGATAGAGTAATGGAGAGAGATGGAGAGAGAGAGTGAAAGTGATTTTCATTTTAATTGAGAAGGCGCATTGGGTGGCACGGGGTTAAAGGGACATTTAGCCAGAGACGCACATTCCGCCACCAAGCCATGCCAGAGAGAGAAGAAAGTCCCAGCTCACTCCAATCATGATCGATTCTGCAGCTGGCCCAGACACTTTCCAGCGGAGGAGGCACCCACTGACTCAAATCACAGGGCCATCCCGCTTAATGACAAGTCAAGTCTGCTCTCAGTTAGGAACCCTCTTGTCCTGTTCGGACTGCCCAAGCATCTTCCCCTCCATTCCCCGCCTTTTTAAGACGCCTGAAAGATTAATTATCTGCCTGTGGTTCCTCAGCTTTTCCTTGGTTATGCAACTAGAGATGAATGCAATAAATATACTCCATCTGAAGAGCCACTTGAGAGTCGAGAGAACCATTTATTTTTTTATATTTAATTTTGGTTTGGATAAATTCTGGAGTCTGGAGAGCTGTGGTTAAAGAAATTTGGCTTAACGAGTCATGCCTGACTGGTGCAGTGGGTAGCAATCTGCTTTGCATCTAGTTTGGGTCTAGTTAGAGGTGTTTGTTTAACAGGATTTTTTTTTTAAACCAGACTAGTTCTGTGTCAGCAGTTTTCTTTTGAGAAAAAGGTCAGACAAGATGGTGTTTAAAACAGGAGGAAGCTGCCAACATACAGCCTGTCTGGCTCCCATCAGTCCTCACTGCCAAGGCCAGAGCTACTGTGCATCAAAGAGGAGACGAGAATGGCACACACAGACACACACACACACACACACAAACACATATACAACGTTTAAAAATCTGGGTTGTGTGAGGACAAGCCAGAGTTTTTGGAGACAAGTCTTCTCTTGCAAAGGGAGAAGTTTTTGAAGGTTCTTAAAAGCCATGCCGCATGGCCACCCTTACTCACGCACCTTACACATTCCTCGACTGCATCTGCCTGCTTTTTGTCGTGTTCTGGTGAAAAGATGTTTATATATGAGCTTTACAGCCAATCATATCCCATCCTTCCTGTGGTCCTAAAGCTGATTGGTTGAAAGTACAGTGTTAATAGTTCAGGCTTACCCACTCTTTCAGTATCTATGAAAACCATGCACACACACACACACACACATGCAGAAAGGAAAGTCTGAGGACTTTGAAAAGCCATTTGTTGCCTCTGACCAAATATGGGGTTTGGATGGACGAGATGGCATCTCCCAAGAGATGCTTTGATGCAGTCATAAATGAAAGTGGTCACCCTTTTAAGAACCACATATTTACTTTACATATATGCAGCGGGATGCAGCAGCATTAACTGTCCAACAAACCAACCAACTGTCTGGCAACAGTCTGCAGTGGGTCCACTGTCTGGTTGGATTCATGGGAAGTATATTTCTTTCCACTATCTTGTTGTCAGCCAGGGCAAGTTATTGTGTCCTGGATCAGTGGACAGCCATAGGTGTGCATTGCTATGAGTGTATATATTGGAGACTGTGGTGTGGTTTGAAGTTGATGGCTTTGTTTTCTCCTAAAAGGCACTATGAAAAAACAATTGCTGTTCTGTCCGTGCCTGCACTGCCATGAACTCTCTTGACAAGTTGTTGAAAAAGCAGGAATAGATGAAATAAAGTAATCTGAACCACAATTTTTCTGTGGTAAACAGTAATTCAGCTTGCCAGCTCTTAGGCTGACAAAGAGTGATGCAACAGGACTGAAAGACAGGTTAGATCATAACCACTCAATGGACTGAATATTAATGATTGCTGTAATGGGGGTTCCTGTGCTTGACCTCTGTTATGCGTGTGTGTGTATCTGTTTGTGTGTGTGTGTGTGTGTGTGTGTGCTCAGACTACAGGTGGTTGTATCCGCAGTGTCCAGGCCCTGAGTGGAGCTCCATGTGCCGTGGCTGCTGTGAGTACGAGTTGATCCGCTGCAATTGCCCCCTGCATGGTGCACCTGTGGGCTATGCCGTGCCCTGCTGCCGCAACGCCCTCAACGAGTGTGATCCCTGCATTATACACCCAGGTACACACACACATACACACACACACACACAAGCAAATTCTCTCTCTCTCTCTCTCTCTCTCTCTCTCTCTCTCTCTCTCGTACCCACACTCGCACATGCACACACACACACACACACACACACACACACACACTCACACACACACACAATGCACATTCTTTCTAAATCTCACACAGACACAAACAGCCTGTTTGCACTGAATTTCCCTGGAAGTCCTAAATTGTACATTGTTTATGAGTAATTTAAAGTTGTAATTACAGTTCTCTTCCTGTAAATCATTTTTTATGGGAACAGAAGTGAGAAAACTGTCTTGTCAAAGTTTGCACAACATTCTCTCGCATACACACTTCTTTCTTTCTTACAACCATCTGGACATGCAAAACAGCATGCTCGCGCACACACACACACACACACACACACACAAACACACACACACACACACACACACACATACTCACACACACAATCTTACCCTGTTTTTGGCATGAAAAAAAACAGATGTTCATAATCAAATGCATACCTGAAGAAGTGTCTTCGCAGCAAGTACTCAAAAATTCTCCCCTTGTAAATCTGTAGGCTCTCATCCACTGTGTCTCTGTGTGTCTGTGTCTCCATAACTCTTGCCCTCAAATACTGGGATATTGACATTTATACCCACCATGACATTTGCGTGCCTCTGCACTGTTTGAGTTTTTTTGGTTCTACTGAGGGACCACCATGAATAGGCTGGCCACGCCATTAGTGATTGGGTGAACATGCATGCCTGTCTCGGTGCATACGTTAGGTCTGTTTCCCTTTTTGAAAGGGGTCTGATGACTTTAGCAGCTCACATTCTCAGGAAGAATTCAAGTGCTGCAGGGCTGCCATGAGCAGAGCTATTCAACTGGACTTCAGACTTAATATGTCACAACTTCACCCAATTTAATTCTCTCTCTTTCTCTTTCTATCTCTCTCTCTATTTCTCTTTCTCTCTCTCTCTCTCTCTCTCTCTCTCTCTCTCTATTTTCTTCACCCTCTGCAGGCTGCAGCATCTTTGAGAACTGCAAGCGGTGCCACAACGGAACATGGGGACCCAGAGATGACTTCTTCATCCGGGGGAAGTACTGCTCTGAGTGCCGGCCTGGTTGGTCGGGTGGAGACTGCATGAGTGAGTCTTTGTCTGTTCTTTCCCGTTTACACGATGCTCAAAACAACAGCCAGGGAAGGCTTTCAAAAACATTTGAGGAGGAACCATTACATCACAATGCTATCCCATCTATACATAGTGTCTGAAGTTGGAGTTTTCAGGAATCTCCACTTTGCCCACTTTGAGTTTTCAAAAGTAGCAGTTTTCAGTGATGGAAATCTGTGTTTATGTGTAAATGATAGGTGCAACCACATACATAAATATTCCTTTTTATAGATATCCAGCTAGGTGTAACTGGGGCCTTACATTGCAGTTGTGCACCAAACCCAATTCCATTTTTGTTGCTCACAAATGTCGTCACTTACTTATAAAACAATAAGGGGATGGAATTGGGAAATCTACGTATTCTCACTATGCCACATTGATAAGTGGTGATAAATCAGACCTGAATTGCCAAGACACAGGGAACAGGAACCAGAAAGAAAGACAGATTGCAGGTTCAAACACTACTGTGGTCGTTTCAAAACAACAATTTGGAAACAACTCTGGAAAGCTCTGAGTCCCAAACCAGACATCTAATTCCCCAACCAACAGATACAAGTTGCAAGAATGTCTGTCTGCAAAACCATATAACTGGTGGCACTAAGCATCAACAAGTTGAATGCTGTATAAGCTCATTGTTCGCTATATGCAAATTCTAAGACAGGCAAAGGTGAGATAAGATCACCCATAGGCTCTTAACATACCTCTGACACACACACACACACACACACACACACACACACACACACACACACACCGAGAGACACTGAATATCAACCTAGAAGTCCATTTAAAATCTGTTTTAAACCTGATTGCCCCCCTAATCACAACTTTTTTTGTAGGACAAAGGAATGATGTTGTCATGCTTATGATGTTTTGTCTGATGTCAGTATGTCATCTCTTCACGGAGTCTGCTGTGAAGTGAGAGTGCCTGTCTTTTGTCTCTGCTGTCAGAGTGTGGAGGCGTGCTAAGGAAGCGTCAGGGGCACATTGTGCTGGAGGCCTACCCAAACAACGCCCGCTGTGAGTGGACACTAGAAGTCGATCGGCCTTTCACCATCGAGTTCAGGTGGGAACTGAGGCATCGTCTCTGACCACACACCACACCTAGCCTGGTAATAAAACCATCCCATCGTCCTCCACTTTGTTTTATTCAGTCTAGACATTCGGTAGTGAGATTTGATTGCTTGCTGGAAGTTTGTAAGTTTAAAAAGACTGGATCAGCTCTTCAGTGATAGCCAGCCTTGACTGATAGCATTCTAGCTCTGCATTCACAACTGCTCCCTCTCTTCACTGACTGGACAGGTTAAAATGCCTCCTGAGTCAACAAGCTCAGTGGGATCAAATCCAGACTAGCACTGTAGGGAGATGATAGTTGAGCGGAAGTGCGTAGGAAGGCACAGCCAGGCTACACCTCACCATACATGGTCACCTTTCCACTCAGTACTTGGGCACCTCTGGCCAGTATGGCTCAGTGGCCAAATATCTACTGAGTGACATTATTGTGCGTGTGGCCACACAACTACAATGTGTGTTTACTCAATTCAATTTTATTTATACAGCGCCTTTTACAATAGTATTGTCTCGTGGCGCTTCACAGAAGGAGCACCCAAGAGCAACAGGGGCAAGGAAAAACTCCCTTATGTTCAGTTAATCTAGGAAACCTTGGGCAGATCCACGACTCAAGGGGGTCTGCAAGGGTCATGCAGAAAAATTACAATCAGTGGTAACCATGACAGACTACAAGTTGCCTATGGTTTTAGCTGAGGTTCGTAACAGTTCTGTAAAGTACTTGGAAACTCAGACTGACCCAAATGCAGATTTATGAAAAAATTTATTTTTTAACAGTATCAAAAAGTCACAAAAGGGGAAACGCTCAGAAGATCCAACAAACAAAACAGTAATCCAAAAAGCGGGTAGATAAATGTCCCAACAAAAACAGTGATCCAATCACAGTAAAAATAATCCACAGAATCAGAGGGGAAGAAACTCAGAAAACTCCGATGAGCAAAAACATCAGGGAACACAGAAGTCGAGAAAAGCGACAGGTAACAATTCTAAACACAAGACTTACGACAGGTACACGGTCAGACAATCAGACAAGGTGTAATGGAAAGACTAGGGAATATATAGGGAGAGGAGCAATCTAACAAACAAGAGACAGGTGAGGCTCATTACGGAAATCAAAGACATGAGGAGCGGGTGCAAAGCAGGGGAGGAGAAAGGGGCAGGGCAGACAACCAAAACAAGAACACATGGGTAAGGTAAACAAGGCACAGAGGTAGCAATACAGTAGTAGTCAGTCTATAGGTGGTTATCAGGAATTATGGCTGGACAATGTAGCAGTGGACAGACATAGTGTCAAACTCAAAGGAGTGAGATGGGTCATGGGGGTAACAGTAAGGGTCCATTTGACAGTGCCATTGTGAAGGGGGGCACAAAGCCTCAAGGAAGGGGAGACGGGCCTAGCATGGGCGTCCAGGAAGGGCCTCTATGATGGACAGTCTGTCCTGACATGGACCTCCCTTAGGATTGGTTGTAGTCCACTCAGGAGGGGAGGGTGAGAGGAGTCTGCCGGAATGAGGCAGGGATGACACTCAGCAGAGATAATTGTGGACAGAGGAAGAAAGTGAATTAGGGCAGGTTCTCACATCAGATAATCAGGTAATTTGGGCTTACATATATATATATATATATATATATATACATACATATACACACATACACATACACACACATACATACATACACACACATATATAAATAAACTCAGCACCACTGCAGGGATGGTCAGTGGCCGACATACCTCGGGCACAGCAGTCCCTCCCAAAAGACCCATGAGAAGTGATGATTTGCCACACACCATCCCTAACTATGGGAAACAGTAAAGAGGAAGGTTTTAAGTCTAGACTTGAAGGTATTGAGAGTGTCCGCTTGTCGAATGTGGGGGGGGGGGGGATTATTCCACAGGAGGGGTGCACGGTAACAAAAGGCTCTTCCTCCTATCGAAGATTTTGATATTCTTGGGACTACAAGGAGACCAGCATTTTGGGATCTTTTGTTCTAGGAGGGTGGTAAGGGACAAGTAAGTCTTTAATATATGTTGGTGCATCGCCCTTGATAGCTTTGTAGGTTAGGAGGAGTATTTTAAAATCAATTCGGCTTTTAATAGGGAGCCAGTGTAAGGAAGCAAAGATAGGAGAGATATGTTCATAATTTTTAGTCCTGGTGAGTGTTCGGGCTGCAGCATTTTGTATTAGTTGTAGGTTTTTGATACAGGTATTACTACACCCAGAGTGAAGTAATAAATGTGTGTATCAATTTTTCAGCATCCTCAAAGAATAGGAACTTCCTAACCTTAGGAATATTTCGTAGGTGGAAAAAGATGTTTTTGAAATGTGTTTTACATGACTATTTAGAGAGAGGTCCTGGTCAATAATTACCTCGAGGTCTTTAACTCTTGCGGTGCATGACGGTGACAGGCCACTGAGTAAGTTTTGGTGAAGGGGTAGAGTGTTGGTCAGCTGTTTAGGACCAATCATCATAACTTCAGTTGTATCAGAATTTAAACATAGGAAATTAGTCATCCAGGTTTTTATGTCTAGGAGACAGGCGTCTAGTTTAGTCATTGGCATATAGTCATTAGGCTTCATAGAAAGGTAAAGCTGGGTGTCATCAGCATAGGAGTGGAAGGTAATGCCATGTTTCCTTTATTACAGATCCTAAAGGTAACATGTACAGGGAGAACAGCAGGGGGCCTAGCACTGAGCCTTGGGGTACACCAAACTTTACTTTGGTATGGGTTGATGCCTCATTATGAGCATGTACAAACTGGTAGCGACCAGAGAGGTATGATTTGAACCAGGCTAATGCAGAGTCTTTGATGCCCATCATGTGTTCCTGTGTAGTAGGATACCATGGTCAATAGTATCAAGGGCAGTACTAAGGTCCAATAGCATTAATATTGATATATATCCATTATCAGATGTGATAAGGAGGTCATTCAAGACTTTAACTAGGGCTGATTCTGTACTATGATTAGTTCTAAAGTCTGACTGGAAGGTTTCCTGGATATTATTTTCATTTAAGAAGCTACAGATTTGCTTAGACACAATTTTTTCAAGTATTTTTGATACAAATGGGAGGTTAGAAATGGGTCGGTAATTAGCAAGGACATCAGGATCAAGGTTTGTTTTTTTTAATTGATGGTTTAATAACAAAATTTTGGGACATGCCCAGCTATGAGTGAGTCATTTACAATTTTAAGAATCGTCTCAGCCAATAAAGGGAGAGCAGCCTTAAGAAGATCAGTTGGAATAGGATCCAATAAGCATGTTGAGGCTTTAGCTGAAGCTATTTTAATATTTTTATTTTTTTTATTACATAATTTTACACTTACTGTTTAATATGTCAAAATATGTAACATATTTAGTGGTTGTGCTGTACTGATAGATATTATGTTTTGTTGATGACGTTTGATGATGAAATCTGCTATAGCTATTGCACTTGCTCTTAAGAAGTCTGCTTGCTATCAGAGGGTCTTTTGTGGTACTCTTTCTGTGGGTTAAAATGAGTACCCATGCTGAAAACCGATTTGCACCTGGTTAGCCTACTTTGGGCAGCATCCATCAAACCACATTAGTTTTCATTTTCGGTGACAACCCCTGTACTTCATCAAATTGGAGACACGGATCGATGGTGTTCCAGGTCTCAGATTGAAATCCAAAGCAGAACTCTGTGTGAAGCCTCTGCCCAGTTCCAACAAAGGACTCCCTCTCCCATATTACATATTAAACTATTATGGAGCAAGTTTTATGTGTGTGTGTGTGTGTGTGTGTGTGTAGCAGTATTTAGCTTGTGGTTACAGTATGTATATATTAGGGTGCCTCAGGGTAAGTAGTTGCATGGTAGTAATTATAGCAATTTCCCTATGAACATAATCTGAGGCATTTCATATCACTGACATACTGAGCCAAAATGCTTCAGACAGACTCATACACACCATATAGACATTCCCCCTGCCAGCACTGCATAAAAGCTTCAGAGCTGCCTAAACAGGCTTTCAAGTACAGTACAGATGGCACAGGCTCACTATAACACAAAGTAATTAATTGCCCCATAAACAATCCTTAATATTACTTTTGGATATTTTATGGCAGGCACGGCATGGAGACCATAAATATAACAAGGGCCCTTTTTAGCTAAGTCCTCTTACTCACAAAGCTAATGGAAAGTTATGGGTTTTGGCATGCGCCTATGGAGCCTAACTGGCATCAGATTTACACATTTAAGACCTTTGGCTTGCGTTGGTGAATGTAGTAATGGCTACCCATACACAATGTCTCATCTGAGCTGTACCCTCAAACACACACATACACACACACAGTGTCAGTCATACATAGACCAACATGCATACACACACACACACACACACACCTCACACCCACTGCCCCGCTCCCCTGCACAATTTCAAAACACACACCCTCACACTTACTCACACGAATCGACCCACACCCACAAATACCATTCCACAATGGCTCCATCCAACCCACATAGCACTATTACACCCAACCACCCAGTCAGGCTCACTCAACCAAACCCTCAGCCAGAGAAAGGCAGGGGGTGGGCGGTTAGCAGAGATTAATTACAGGACGATGAGGCTATATTTATTCTTCTCCAACCTTTAAGCTTTAGCCAAATGCAGTCACAGTGCATATAGCCAGGCACCTGTATACACACCCTACACACCCAGCCCCAATCCACACGAGTGGAGCCCATCTATAAGCAATCCCACCCTCTCCTCTTATAGCATCAAAGTATCCATGTGCTCTTCCAGCTTTAGAACCATCCATCCACAGCTGGATGCTCTTAACCACAGAAGAATCCTGTATATCAACAGGCAGGCGTCTGACACATCCTTTACATTTAATACAGCACGGCTCTAAGTGTTCACCTCAGCTGCTGCCAGGAATGTCACATCCTGTGTTAAAATCACTGGAACATTCTCTAAAACCGAAAACACTATCATATGTGTGTGTGTCTGTGTGTGTGTGTGTCACTCTGTCTCATCTGCCTAAAGATCTTACTTGTCATTCCGTCATTCCAACTTTAAACTTTCAAGTGCAGTCTCACCTTCACTTCATTACCTCAGGAATGGCCTTCTGCAGTTTTTTTATTTTTTTTTATTTTGACAGTTTATTCAGTATGAACATGAAAGTAGTTGTGCACCTAGTCTGGTCATAACAGCACTATCTCCTCAACAAAATGTCACTGGATGTCTTAGTTTGCCTCCGAGTCTTCTCTAATACATTCTCACAAACTATGATGTACTTAGTTAACACCCTATTAAGATGATGTGGCCAATGATATGATACAGGTTCTGCTGACATCAAGTATTTCTGATGGCTTGTTGATTCTTCCCGATACCCAAACTGCTGACATTAAACTTAGCATTACATAATAAATGAGGTAAACAGGTTTATGCACAAAGAAGATGGAATTTTGTTGTTTATGTCAAACATATGGAAGTCATGAGAGTTTAGACAGCCTTAGCCAGACAAAAACTTTATAAACACACAACACCTATTTAATGGCTATAATTTGCATAGTTGATAATAGCTTAAGAAAATGCAAAGCACATACCATGTTGGTTTGGCATTTATGAAATAAGTATGATGGTTAACCCTTAGAACATAATGAATGGATTATCCTTTATTTATTTTAATTTCAGTGAAGTAATTCAAACCAATAGCTTGGCTCCAAAGAAGGTGAGTTGATCGTGGTTGTTTAATAAGTGAGAGATGAACGTCTGTACTTCACGTCAGCATCTGCTCACAATTCTCCAGTACATAACATGTCTTTCCCTCCAGTGGTCTCCCCTCTTTAAAAACAAATGGGCTTAACCGGGGCACGGCTAGAGGTGATCGTCATTGACAATTATGTCACTCCTAAAAATGCTCATTGGAGTTTGTGGGAAACTGTCCCATTACGGACCGTACCATAATGAATTCCGGCTTTGCTGTTGTTTTTTTTTCCACCACTGCTACTTGGTGTGTGAGCGTGTGATCTCACTTGCCAGAGGAGTGTAAATGAGCTGTACATCCAACAGTGATCCTCTGCACGCTGAGAAGCAGAGAGGCTTGAGGGAGACTGTCTCCATATTGCAATTATTTACAACAGCGCAAGTGAAGCGAGGGGATGGATATCATTCATGAAACACTCGCTGAGTTCCCGAAATGGAGGTAATGAAAGGTGCAATTCGCACCCCCTTTTAGCTTGCTGATTGATGGAGAGGGTGAGAGTCTTCCCCCGTCACTGTCATTAGCCCACTGGCTAGTCTGATTGAAGTTCTCTGAGCACCAGCCTACCCCATAGAAGACAAATGACTTAGCAGCCAGCGGGCCAGACAGACACTGCCTGGAAAGCCAAGAACCTCTTCCTCTTGTCATCTCTCTCACTCTCACTCTCTCACTCTCTCTCTCTCCATTCTCCAGTGCTTATTCTTTTCCCCAGATGGACTACTAGTGAAAAAAAACAACACTCCATCCTGATTGCAATGCCAAGTGAGAAAGTTGAGAGGTGTTTTTTATGCTGCGTGAGATTGCTGGGAAATTGGCTTTCTTTGCCAGTGAGCTTGCTGTGCTGTGGCCAGGGAGCTTGTTAGAAGTGGTGGCCCTTTTGAAGTTGATGAGCTGGAAGTCGTGAGGAAGAGTAAAGAGCCAAGTAGATGAGCTTCTGATTAAAGACTAGAAATCCATTAACATACTCTCTCTCTCTCTCTCTCTCTCTCTCTCTCTCTATCTCTATCTCTATCTATCTCCCTCTTACTCTCTCCCTCTCTTTTACTCTTTGTGGAAGACAGGTTCATGATGCTTAGTCTGGAGTTTGACCACAGCTGCCGCTATGACTATGTGGAGGTGCGAGACGGGGACAGCATTAACTCTCGCGTGATTGGTCGGTACTGTGGGAACGACAGGCCTCCTCCTATACAAAGTTCTGGCAACACCCTCCACATCCTGTTTGTCTCCGACGGGTACAAGAACTTTGATGGATTCTTTGCAACATTCCAGGAGAGCTCAGGTAAGTAATACATCAAATAGAATGCATTTGTACTGTGTCATATACAGTATATGGTACATACATGTACTATATTACAAAATCTATGTCTGTAATAATAAAATCTATTTCTATTTCTGCTATTACAAGTCTACGAGATGAACATTGCATTTATTGTGACATTCCTGTGTGTGTGTGTGTGTGTGTGTGTGTGTGTGTGTGTGTGTGTGTGTTTCACTAGCCTGCAGTTCCTCACCCTGTCTCCATGATGGCACCTGTGTTCTGGACTCCTCCCTCTCCTACCACTGCGCCTGTCTGGCTGGTTACACAGGCAAGAGGTGTGAGAACGGTTAGTATCCACTACACCCTACACACACACATACACACACCCACACACACACACTCACTTATACTGCCTCCCTCTCTCCGTCTCACTCTCTCTCTCTCTCTCACACACACACACACACACATACATATATGCACACAGTATAGTATGCCTCAGTATAGCCACCCTTCTCTCTCTCTCTCTCACACACACACACACACACACTGCCACAACCTCACCAACTACCAGGAGGTGGATGGACAGTGCAGCAGTGCAGTTTCTTCCAGAGGGCTTAGGGTACGAAGCTAGGGGCCTGCAGTGGAGAAAGTGGACTCAGTGGTTGTGTGCTCTCAGTACTGCTGCTGCTGCTGCTGCTGCTGCTGGTGAGTTATTTGTGCTCAGGGACTAAAGGGGGAGAGAGGAGACTGATGCCAGTGGAAAAGCAGCCGAGGCCTGATGAGAGTCCGCTTTGTACTTGGCACACGGTCTGGAAGTGGTTACCTGCCACAGACATACACTTGCAGCCAAGCCATTACATCTTTACAGACACACACACACACACACACACACACACACACACACACACATCTACTTGTCATACACGCATTTCGCACACATACACGTACACACGTACACGTACACACACCATACACCATAACCTGGATGGCACACACACACAACTTATATTTTACATACAACTTACATTTTGCACACACACACACACACACACACACACACACACACACACACACGCATACATTCCATACACGTATATTGCGCACACAAGCCATACACATATATACACAAACACACAGATACACACACACACACACACACACACACACATGCATACATTCCATACACATATATTGCACACACAAGCCATACACATATATACACAAACACACAGATACACACACACACACACACACACACACAATGAAACACCATACACCATAACCTGGATGACTTTGAGGCATTACCTTTACAGCTGGCATGCCTGTACAGTAATGTACTCTTGCTGTTTTATTTATCCGGGTCCTGGGTCTGGACGGAACCTTCCTCACGGCACCCTCACAGGAAAACAGACAAGCCAGAATTTTCTTTCTCCTTCTCCTTCTCTCTCTCCTTCCCTCTCCCTCTCTTTCTCCTCCATTTTTCCCTCAGTGTCTCTCTCTCCTTTATCTGGTTGTCTCATTTTCAATGCTGAAATGGAGTCTATGACTGTGGTGCTGAAATGACCCTGCCTCTATGTCAGAGAGAGAGGGTGTGTGTGTGTGTGTGTGTGTGTGTGTGTGTGTCCGTGTCTGTAAAAACAGAGAGAGATCATGTGTGTGTGCGTCTGACAGAGAGAGATGTGTGTCTGTATGTATGTCTGTGTGTATGTATGTAAGAAACAGAGACAGAGAGAGTGAGAGAGAGAGAGAAAGATTGTGTGTGTGTGTATGAGTGTGTGTGTGTTTGAAACAGAGAGAGAGATCGCGCATGTGTGTGTCTGTGTGTATGTATGTGAGAAACAGAGACAGAGAGAGAGATTGTGTGTGTGTGTGTGTGTGTGTGTGTGTGTATGTGACATAAAGAGAGAGAGTGTGTGTGTATGTGACAGAGAGAGAGAGAGAGAGAGAGCGTGTGTGTGTGTGTGTGTGTATGAGAAACAGAGAGAGAGGGAGGGAGGTTTTCCATAGTGTTGAACCCCATAAAGTGAGCCTGTGGAGCAGAGGAATTCCATACTGCTGTCGGTGTGCACACTCACTGCATCCCCGAGGGCTGGCCAGCCTGGGCTTTAAACTTTAAACATCTCCGCTGACGCTGGAAAACATGTGCTCATTACTGCCGTCAGAAGACACGCAGGAGTCCACTCACGCTCACACACTGTAGACAGTAGGGCAGTGTGTGTGTGTGTGTGTGTGTGTGTGTGTGTGTGTGTGTGTGTGTGTGTGTAGTGGGAGTGGGAGTGTGACTGTGTTGGGGGGGGTGGTGATTGGTGCATGCTGGAAGTGATAACTAAACACGCATTTAACAGTAACATAATGAGCCCCATTCCATTAAGCTCTCAACCTCCAAACAAGTAAATAAGGATTAAATGAAAGTGAATCCCGTGTTTCTCCCATAGCCTTACAGCAGTACAACTCTATATATCTAGTTTGTAGGGATGAGAAGATGGACCTTGTTTTCCTCTCTTCTTCTAATTTTAGGCACTCTTCAGGAGGCCACAGTTAAACACTTAACGCCTATTTCAGCATGTCCATAAAGACAAATGGAGAAGTAATGGACACTGATAAAACATGTATTGGCAGGAGCCAGAGAGGACCGCTGGTTTAAATTCTTTCTACAGGAAGTGCTTAAAGCACATCAGCAAGGGGCCGGAGTGGAGCTGGGGCTGGAGCTAGAGTAGAAGCCAAGATGCATCTGAGAGCAAGGGAGCGTGGATGAGAGCGGATGTGAAATACTATCTTTTAGCACCTTCGGCAGAAGGACTTTTTCCACATTACACTCAAACATCCAACAACACGGTGGAGAGGGAAGTGAAAGGGGGAAAAGAGATGTCAAATTCCAAGGAAAATTTACGTTTTTGTCACGCCCATAGTGTCAGTAAAATTATTCTATGATGTGAAAGATGACGTTGAATTTGAGCATTTGCTAGTTTTGGCTGTAGAACTAAAAAAAATGACATCTATTTACATCTATGTATATATGCATCCTCTCAAAATTTTACCCCTTAGTGGAAACATGCCAACTGAAACAAATGCAGGTAGGTCTCAAAAACATTTAGAAAAACTAAATTACAGCCAATTAAATCCCCAATTCAGTAGCTCAGAAAATTCACATACATCTAATAAAAGACAGGGTCCAGATTTTTAATGCATTGGATATACATGAACATCTTTTACAGATTTCTCTATTAAAAACCTTGCATATATCTCATCACACACACACACACACACACACACACATATATATATATATATATATATATATATATATATATATATATATATATAAATAGGTAGACAATGGGATAGCTATAGTATACATAGTATACACAGGTAGCTATGCCAGCACAAGTGGCATCATCGTGGTCTCATCTGGCTTATAAAGGAAGATGCAGCTGGCTTCTGTCTGAGTTGCAACACATGCAGCGACTGGAAAACATTAATCTGTGGACAGAGACCTAGAGAGATGACCTCAGGGTCTTACACAGGGAGCTTTGTAGGAATATGTGAGGGGGAAAACATGGCTGTTTTTCTCAATATCACACCACCACACACTCTCACACACTTACGCTAACACACATACACTAATACACAAACACACACATACACACATTTTTTTTAAAGTGTGTACACACATAATGTCTCTCTTTATCTCTCTCTATACCTCTCTATACCTCTCTCTCTCTCTCTCTGCCCCCCATCTCTCTCTCTCACACACACACATACACACACAAAAACACAATCACACTTTTACACATATAAGCTGACAACATATCTTCACCCTCAATCAAACACAAATACATAAATTCTGACACAAACGTGCACGCACACAGAAACTCAAATCACATCCCAAACCGCACGCTTTCACATGTACAATACATACATCCTGACACACACATACACACACACAGAATGAGAGAGAGAGAGAGAGAGAGAAACAAGCATATGTTGTTCCATTCAGTGGTATGGGTTGGGGGTGCTTGTGCCAGCCCTGCTATAAAAAGCCCTTTTCTCTGGTGGAAAATGAAGCTGTTTCACCAGCCCTCTTTACCCTGAACTCCTTCCTATTTTGTTCTTGGCCGCGGACACGTGTTTATGTGGCCGAGCACGCTGGAGCAATTTTTTCCACTGAGGGTGAAATTGTTTCCTAATGAGCCAGGTATATTGGAGGTGATGTTAATACAAAAGGCAGTAGGTGTGTGTCTGTGTGTGTGTGTGAGTTCAGATGTAATTATTTAAGTGAAGGTGCTTTTGCAAGCTGTGAACTCATTTCCATCGACTGCTAGCCATAGGCAATCATTCAGAGGAGAATAGGTCTGTGAGAAGGATGCATTTGCAGTGTGTGTGCGTGTTCATCTTACATGTAAAGACAGGTGGAGATTTCTGTATGTGTGTCAAGGGGATAGGTGAAGTGTGTGTTTGTGTGTGTGTGTATGCATTGTGTGTTTTCTCAAGAATTTGTTTGTGCGTGTGTGTGTGCGTGTGTGTGCATGCGTGTGTGTATGTGTGCGTGTGTGTATGTGTAAATACAAATCCTTCTCTCATACTGATGGCCTGATCACGGCACTGGTAGGTAGAAAATGCTGTGGCGTACATTAGTGGCTTTGATTGAATTTGATGAAACAGCTGATAGCAGTGAGATTGTGATTAGGCTCTGCTATGGTACAAAGGTAATGATACACAAGTACTGCAGTTAGTATGCTGCCTTTAGCAGCTTATCGACTCCATTGGATGCCAACACATTTCTGTGAACAGTTAGTGTAGATGCATTGTAGTATTCCACAGTACACTTGCTGCACGTGACTTTGTGGTGAAGAAAGCACATGTATATGGTTACCCCACTGTTTTAATATTTTAATATGCATCTGTGTGTGTGTGTCTGTGTGTGTGTGTGTGTGTGTGTGTGTGTGTGTGTGCGTGTGAGTATGTGTAAGTGTATGCATCAGTGTATATGTGTGTTCGTGTGAGTGTGGGTAAGTGTCTCGAATTTTACTATGCACAAGAGTCCGGTCATTGGCGATTAGCCTGTGGATTGTGTTTAATGCATGTAATCTCCCCCATGGTTATGGATTTTATGTATCTTAAGGTATGCATGTGGGTGAAGTGCGGACATTTGCCAGGTCTGTGTGTTACATTAAAAACCTTCCTGTAAGGAGGCCTGCCGTCTAACAGTGTTCCTCTGTGGCATTGGTGTGTGTGTGTGTGTGTGTGTGTGTGTGTGTGTGTGCAGTGCTAATGTGTGGGCGCCCTATGATGCCCCTCTATGGCAATGCTGTGAGCCTGGACGTGAACGTTGGGGGACACGTCATCTACCGCTGTCAACCTGGATACAAGCTGCAGGGTAGGCACATTGCCACCTGCCTGCTGGATGGCACATGGAGTGCCCCAGCACCACAGTGTGGTAAGGCGATGACTCTGCTATACATTTAAAGTGTGATTTAAAAGTATGGTCTGTTGGTTGGACGTCAGTCTGGAATTTAACTATAACGTCCTAATTTAGTTCCATGCAAATTAACACATTATTACAGATTACCAACAACAATTTGGTGAAACTGTAAATAAAGTATTTGTGTGTATATGTGTGTGTGTGTATGTGTGTGTGTGTGTGTGTGTGTGTTGCTTGTTGCTTGTCCCACCAGTGCCTGTGCAGGAACGGCACTGTCCAGTCCCACCCAAACCGACCTATGGGGACCACTTCCTGGTGTATGGCCCCGGAGACGTGCTCATAGCCCTGCAGTACCTCTGCTACCGGCCCTACAAGCTGAGCGGGATGCAGCAAAGGACATGCCTGGCCAATGGCACCTGGAGCGGGACAGCGCCCACTTGTGTTAAAGGTCAATACTGACAAATGTTGATGGAAATCTTTAGCCAAAGCTGTGGGTCAGTTTTCCTCTGGGGCACAGTTTGTTTAAATCAGATATGACAAACATGTGGGTGGGAGTGAGCAGGAAAAAGAATGATATTTAGCGTATTACTGCAGACCCGTGATTTATACATTGTACAACAGAAGGTGAGTTTATGACTGCTTTTTACAACAGAGGTGATGACAGTTTTTGTTCTCTTGGTTTTAACAGTGCCGAGCCCTGTCCCTGGGCCAGATAAGGAGAAAGAGAGAGAAAAAGAGAAGGAGAAAGAGAAAGAGACAAGCCAAGACAAACATCCCTTTGGAAAAGACACCAAAGACACAGATGACTCCACAAATATGGTCAAAGAGAAAAAGCCTGATAAAGAGAAAGACGTGGAGGAGAAAGGATTGGACAAAGATCAAGACATCCAGATCATCGTTTTCAAGGAGCCTGACCAAAGTGGGGACAAAAACGTAAGTGTAGACACAGGCAAAGACCTGGGCAAAGACATGGACAAAGACCCGAATCTGGACACAGTAGGGCCAAAGGACCCGACTAAAGATGTCCCTAAAAACACTAGCAAAGACCACACGGAGGACATCAACAGAGTTCAGGAAAAAGACACTGAGCTTAAGAAGGACTTGGGCAAAGGCCTGGATAAGGACGTGCACGTGGAGAAAGGATTGGAGAACGTTCTCATCCTGAAAGATCTTCGTCCCAATAAAAACACAAGCAAGGCCAAGGAAGACGATGCAAATACAGTGGAGGACAAGACATCTGAACGAGACAAAGATCTGGGAGGGGGTTTAAATAAAGACCTGCATCCAGACAAAGGAGTCTTGGGTGTCCCTAAAGACCGAGACAATGATGACCTGGGCCGAGACATTGAAATAGTCCTGCTGTCAGAGAAGGGAAAACCCAGTGTGGACAAAGATGGTTTGATTCGCACAGAATACAACTTGGACAAAGAAGAGAGCGTGCAGCAGCGCCCGGTTGCCGTAACGACAGTACCGCCTGAGACAACAACGGCACCCCCGACACCTGAGACAAGCGACAACGACCTGGACATGAAACCGAGCAGAAATGCTACCGACACTGTCAGCTCTAATGATATTGAGAGCTTTGAAAAGTCAACTCCTCTTGAGCTAGACCGAAAACAACACCCAGTCGGAGGTAATATTACAGAGCAGTTGTCCACAAGCACGGCAGAACAGGGCAGGACAGACTCAGACGCCAGGACAACTGAGGACAAGGAGACGAAGCCAGACAGAGACTCTGACAAACACCCAGAAAACACCCAGCTCACTGTCGTCCCTACACAGCCTTCAAAAGTGACTGAGGAGTCTGAGACGAGGAAAGACATCAAAGAGGATTCGGAGACTGTGCCCGACAACCAGAGTGTCACTGGTAAAATAACAGGAAATCTCCTACTCTTTGGCCAGGGTCACAATGTTTTGAAGAACTTGAGCAACTCCCTTAAGCAGGGGCTCATCCACAGTCATCATTTAACTGCCGTTCCCTACAAACACTCCCACTTAGTATCTTGATGCTAAATATTCACTACAAACTCTTTATAGACACTACATACACTATATATTAATTTCCATGCTGCTGCTACCCAATTTCATCATTCTATACAGTATATACTATATATATATATGCCATCCATATTATCCATCAATTAATCATTCTATACTGTATATATTTCACCCCCATATCAATATCATAACCAAGCCATCAACATCAGTAGCATGATACATAAATAGCACTATGATTGGTAGTATATATACTGTCATCCATATCTATATATATATACATATATATATATATATACACACACACACACACACACACACACACACACACACACAAATATATATATATATATATATATATATATATGTATATGTATATATATATGGATGACAATGTATATACTACCAATCATAGTGCTATTTATATAGCATTAATAATATAAATATCAGATTATTGCTGTTTCCTTTCTCTGCCCTGACCAGTGACAGAGAGGAAGAAGTGTCCTCCTCCTCCTGGTCTGTATCATGGCTACTTTGAGCTGGTGCCAGCTCTGTCTCCAGAGACGGTGGAGTTCTTCTGCAACCACTCCTATGCCCTGAGTGGCACTGCCCGCCGCTCGTGCCAGCCAGATGGCTCCTGGAACGGCACCCAGCCTATCTGTGTCAGAGGTAGGGCAGCTGTCTGTCTGGCTCTGACACACACAGACATACACACATCATCTCTGATGGTGGTCTCAGTGTGAGTGTGTGCTTGTGTGCATGAGAGTAATTGTGTGCTGAGAGAGAAATGGTGGTCTCATTCTCATTTTCATGGCATATTCACATAGGGAGACATATG
The DNA here is from genome assembly GCA_027481765.1 of Tenualosa thibaudeaui. NCBI lineage: Eukaryota > Metazoa > Chordata > Actinopteri > Clupeiformes > Clupeidae > Tenualosa > Tenualosa thibaudeaui. Next base: position 9,611,850 of record JAIFZK010000007.1, read on the forward strand.
TTTATCTCAAAGTATAATGGTAGTACCAGGTATATGATATCTGTATACATATGTGTGTGTGTTCTTACAGCCTGTAGAGAGCCAAAGGTGTCTACTCTGGTGAGACAGACTGTCCTGCCTCCACAAGTTCTCTCCCGGTGAGCCTTAAACCCCAACACACACACACACACACACACACACACACGTATCCTTCATGCAAATTCTCTCCTGACCTGACCCACTTAACCATTGCACAGTGTTCTCTAATATAACTCAGTCCTGGCATGCTATGTTTTATATAGGTCTCAATTTTATGATGTTCCATCATGTTATGTCTCACCTAGGAAAACCCCAGTGCACAAGCTGTACTCCTCATCAAGTTTGGGCAAGCCTGTTATCGCCGCTGCCCCCACCAGGAGCCCAGAGGCACTACACCAGCTGCCCCCAGGCTTCCACCCTCTCTACACGCACATCCAGTATGAGTGCCTCTCCCCCTACTACCAGCACTCAGGTAGCTCCCGCCGCACCTGTCTCAAGACGGGCAAGTGGAGTGGGCGCCATGTCTCCTGCTCACCAGGTGAGGGCAGCAGAGTCAAATCTTGCTAAATTGTAACAGTGTCTTTATATGTAATGTAATGTCATGCTGAACCATGACACGCAATTTAGTGTTTTTTAAAGTCATTTCTAAGTAGTATTTGTTTTGCACAATAAAATGAGGTTCATTTTCAGATACATATGGTGATGAATGTTGATCTAATATGCATTATTATGAAGAAACATGATTGAATGTTGTTATTGTCTAATCAATCACGTTGATATCAAAATATTAAAAAGAATCTTTGACAACAGGCAGTCTAACACAGAAAAATGGAAGTTTAAGACATATGAAAAACCTTGTCACTGAGGGACCCCCTCCCTTTCCTGCTCTCTCTCTCTCTTTCTCTCTCTCTCTTTCGGTCTCTCTCTCTTTATGTCTCTCTCTCTATCCCTGTCAGTGTGCGGGAAGATCCCGAACTTTGACCCCAAGTCGCCGGGGGAGATTCACTGGCCATGGCTGGTGGCCATCTACCGGCGCTTGGTTCCGGGCTCTGGTGCCAAGATGGGCGCGGTGGGCAAGGCTGGAAAAGGGCTGGCTGGGGGCAGCTCAGAGGATGTGTCTGGGTCTGAGGGCTGGCAGCTGGTGTGCAGCGGGGCGCTGGTGAACCAACGAAGCGTGGTAGCGGCTGCCCACTGTGTCACGGAGCTGGGCAAGCTTTACACACTCGACGCTGCCAAAGTCAAGGTGGTGCTGGGAAAGAAGTTCCGCAGTGATCAGAGGCACACCAAAGGCCTGCAGCACCTCAGGGTAGGATGAACACTCACACACACACACCTACACACACACACTTATACACTCATATACATGTGCACATATATATACATACATACATACATACATACATACATACATACATACATACATACATACATACATGCATACATACATACATACATACATACATACATACATACATCCCACTTCCAGCATCTCTTTCTCTCTCTCTCTCACACACACACAGACACACACACTCACACATGCAATTTTTATTGCAACATCATCTTGATCTGAACAAGATCATTTTCACTAGCTTCCAATTGCATTATGCGATCCATGAGAGATGACAAAGTTTTCATTCTTACATTGAATATCTTCCATTGGATGTGTGCAAATCATTTGCAAACTCATAGTGACTGTGCTGTTTTTTCCACAATTCACCACCTTGTGGAAATGTGTATGAGCATGATTTGAATTTTAGGGTAGGGCAACCAGGAAATGTTTAAAAAAGTAAAGTGGATTTTCCCTTGAGCCCTTCTCATAGCCTACATCAAACATCTGCTTATGAATATGGCACCATATTGTTGTCCTTATTTCTGTAGTGCTTTACTCAAAACATCACCTGAGGACCTGGCATGAGTATTTTTTTTAATCAATGAAGTATCTTATCAGGGGAGTTTTACAGGTCTGTGTTACATCACACACAGTTTCCTAGAAGCAAACAAAAACAATAGGCTGCTTCCTCATTCAAGTCAGCTCTTGTAGTCTCAGCATCTGTCTCTTCTATTGTATCTGCTATCTGGATATCATTATCATTTTACTTGTTTCCTATCTCTATTCCAGTATTAAGATAAAGAAGTCAAATGGAACTGACACCTGATGTGTTTTCCTTTTTTTTTTTTTTTTTTTACCTGTACTCAGGTTGCCTCAATAGCCATCCATCCCAGTTATGACCCCCTGCTTTTGGATGCTGATGTGGCCGTTCTGAAGCTGCTGGACAAGGCTCGTATCGGGGAGCATGTGCTGCCCATCTGCCTGCCCGAGGCCACGGACCCTGCCGGGGAGGAGGAAACAAGAGTGAAGCAGGCTGTGGTGACGGGTTGGTCTCTGCTGGCAGAGCCGTGGGTTGGCGAGGGGGCGCAGGGTGGGAGGGAGGGGCCACAAGGGGAAGGGTTGGGGGTGGAGGAAGAGCGAGCACGGGTAGGGCGCGTGCAGCTGGGCTCTGATGCGGCCCAGTGTGAGCGTCAGTACGCACGCAATGGCATGCCCATCAGTGTGACTGAGAACATGTTCTGTGGGCGCCAGCAGCCCGACACCAGCCCCACGCGAATCTGTCCGGCCGACACAGGGGGCATCTTGCTCCTCCCTGCCCCCACCCCGGTGCCCTCACCTGGAGGAAGCGACTCGTCCATCCTCCTGTTGGAAGAGGAAGAGGAGCAGAACAAACAGCGTGTCTGGAGGCTGCTGGGTCTGGTCAGCTTTGGCTACGACCATCCAGAGTGCAACCCACAGCTCTACACCGTCTACACGCGCGTCTCCAACTTCAAAGACTTCATCGAGAGCAACATGAAATAGATCGCCCGCTCTCTCTCTCTCTCAAAAGTCCCAAACTCCTTCACTCACTCCCTAACTCAGTCTCTTGCTCGTTTGCTCGCTCGCTCGCTCGCCCGCTCATCTGCATACACCTCACTGTATTAGACCAAGCACTCAGGTCAGTTTCCTCCAGTGTACCTCTCCGTCATTCTCAGTTGTATCCATTTGTACCGTAGCATAATCGTTTTCTGACAACAACAGGTCAGACACTGGACTGTGCAATAGCCTGAGAACTCGGAGGGTGTCTGTCGGTTTACACCTCAACCAGCCACTAGATGGCGTACTCCAGTTATTTCAGCAAATGCTTGAGTTTGACCAGGATCGTGGATTTTGAGATCCTTCAGGATGCCTGTTAACTGAAATGTACATATATTGTAATGTATTATTCCAAATTGTAAACATGAAAAAGGTGTAAATATTGTGTCATATGACAGATGGGTCATGGTGATCTTTAAATAAAATTATATGTGTATTGAATGGGGCCAACAATCTGGGAGTAAATCCTCATCCAACGTTCCACATGGTTTTTCAGACAGTTTCCTGTTAACTCATTCTCAACAGACTGTAATGTTAATAAAGCCCCACTTGATGGCAGCGCTTCTCCTTACACAACACAATACAAGAGAGTGACAACCATTCACTTGTGGTATGAGACGCTGAAGGCAAAGATATTTTCTAACACACTTACAGAAAAGATATACAATAGATACCCATCAATTGAACACTGATATAAGATCCTATTTGAGAGCAAGTGGTAACAGGCCCTGTGTTACATAACTTTTTGACAAATGGAAAGATTCTTCCTCTTTTTTTTCTTTCTATATTTTCAGAAGCTACTATCCAACTTCATGAACACTTAAGTCTCACTAAAAATGTGCTGAACATGCTGTGTTAAACTCAAACACCAGAAGGAGTGCTGGTGCCTGCTGAGTGTGTGCTGCACTGGAGAGATGGGAGATGTTCTGACAAGTCTTTAGCAGATGAGTAGCTGCTCTTGAATGAACGTGTAGCCCTTGTATTATGCCCAGATATTTGCACCCTTTCATAGTGTTCAGGTTAAATTGACCCGAGTGACTCTTTTAACCAAACCAAAAACAATTCAATATAGATCCAAACAAATTAAGATAAAATATCAGATCATTAGTGCTCATAAATGTGCTCTGCAAGATGACATGTAACAGTGTGTGTATCATGCATTTTTGGGGGGGAAGTAAATTTTCTGTAAAAATCCACTCTAATAAGGACTTGGATGTCCAAAATGGTAATGAAAACACACACTGATAGCTTTAGAGGCAGATCAACCCACTGTTGAGTTCCTTCAGTGTCTCCAGCAGCTCCAACAGATTGCTGTGGAGCTCCTAATCCAATCTTACTCTAATGGATTGCTATGGTGATTGCTTGTAATGAGGTATCTTCAGTAGATTGCTATGGGGTTCATCTACTGATTTGCTATGAAGGTCTTCTACTGTCTTGCTATGGAGTTCTTTCAGCTTTTGGTGACATTTTTAACTGAAATTAAGCTTTGGTCAGGCCTAAAACATTTTTCTTATATATTTTTCTTTATCTGAAAATTTTACCACACCAGGGTTAAAGGAAAAATCCAGAGTCAATCAGCGCATATCCCATTTCTTTGAAGCTGTTGGTATCAGAATGACAGCATTTGGTACATAGAACCAGAGGGTAGAAGTGGGGATTTTTCTTTTGGTGGGGATATGTGATATAATGTTATAAATGAATGCCTAATACTTAAAAAGAGTTTGCTGATTTATTATTATTATTATTATTATTATTATTATTTGAGCGATTGGTTTTGAAGTAAGAAGGGCAGAAAGATTGTGTGTGTATGTGTGTTTGTATTTGTGTGTGTGTGTGTGTGTGTGTGAGTGAGAGAGAGAGAGAAAGAGAGAGAGATGCTGGAAGTAGGAAGAGCACATTCTTGGAGCCAATCAGTCTTTGTTATCTCTCCTGGCCTCTCCTCTCCACTTATGTCCATCATGTAGTGAATGGATTGGTATTCGCTGCCTCTGCCTGAAACAGCACAAGGGCTCTATTTAAGGTTTAAGTCGGAGAGAAAAGGGGGACAGCAGCATTCTCCTTCAGCTCTGGAAGGCAACAGGTTCTCAGGCCCCAACCACATCAAGGGCCACCGGCACGAGGGGACCAGACTGGTTGAGAGGAGAATGACACAGTGGCTGGCTCAGAGCACCTGACCCTTGAGGGATTGGGGGGGGGGAGATGGATGGACTCAAGGGGAAGATATGGCTAAACCACACAACCTCACTCTCTCTCTCTCTCTGTCTCTCTCACTCACACACACACACTGACACACACACACACACGAACACAATCTGATACTTGAAGTTAGATACGATGTCCAATATTCAACAAACCGAGTCAAGATAAACAGTGACGATCCAATACACACACAGAAATACTACACACACTCTCACACACAAATACACTTAGTTACTCTTGAAAATTTGGTGAAGGTACCCAGTGATGTTATCAAGGAATTAGATCCATTCAGTATTCAACAGTCTGCGTCATGATGAAAACACACACACACAGTCATCCATGTCATCCTGTTGCCAGGTGAGACACGTGATGCTATCTCTCTGATGTCTTTGGGGGTCTGATATTTCCAGGGCAACAGCATTAGCATTTTACCTCACAGGTGTGCCACTACACACACACACACACACTTTCTCCTCAGCTGAGTTAATCAGGGGCTTCTGGCACTAAGCAGATTGGGCACATATGCACACATACATAAGCACAGAGATGCATACACAACAGACTTACACAGGATGTATAGAGATAGGATATGGCACAGGTGTGCATGACAAACAAGCACACAGACCATGAAAGCTACAGACAGAGAGAAAGGATTCAAAACACATGTGCGCGTGCGTGCACACACACACACACACTCATGCATGCGAGCATGCGCACTTGTAATACAAACGTCATCAGACACACACACACACACAGAAACACATCTCAGTGTAATTTGGACTGTATGTGCTAGCAATCTCAGCACACCCTAGAGCAGGTAGCTTTGGTGTCAGCTGCAGATTCAGTAGAAAAATCAGTGATTTATAAAGCTGTGGTCTATTCAGCTGACACATAAAAAGCCTCTGATGAATTCTGTGGGTCCACTGGCCACATGGCTGCATGGGATTTCTTCCATGTTGTTGGCCGATGTTTCCTGGCACCATGTATATACACAGGACATGTGCATGTGTATACACACACACACACACTATCCCACCCCTTGCAGCGCCTCCCATGCCCCACGCCCACCACCGCAGCATTCCCTGGGGACTTTTGTCCTTGGGTTTCGACTTTATTGCTCTTTAACACATTTGTGTTACACAAGAAGATGGGTCACTGCTAGCCCCAACTATGGCCCTGGAGCTGCCTCATTACCACTACCAAGTCAATGTAACATCCATTATCTAGTCCATACCATAACTGCTTGCCTACTGGCTCCTCCCCAGTCTGCATACATGGGATGGGCCATGTGAAAAACACATAAACAAGGAGAGGTTATCCCCCTGGGGGGAGGGGTTGGGGTGGTCTGTGCTGGAGTGCTGGGAGATAGGGGGTGGGTGGGAAAGGCATATATTGGCACTGGCTCAGATTAATCTCAATGACAACAACAACTGGAGCATTGCATCCACACACCTGTTACCTGACATTGTGATAAAAGGATGTTAATGTTTACCCCCTGAGAGAGAGAGAGAGAGAGAGAGAGAGAGAGAGAGAGAGTCATAGTCTGTACATTGTACATTCATGCAGACAGTCTGCCCATTCAGAGCGCACACACAGGCACTTCTTCACCCCATGGAGATTTAGATGCACAAGATGCAGTTGCAGATATATCAAGTCCTTAATGGTTCATGATAGAATTACTGAGTAAGAGTATGTTATAAAGTATTTTGTGAAAAAATGTTCAACAAATAACGTTCATAAAATTATTTTAATAATGATTCATGAATGCAATGTTTCCCCTTAAGGGTAGGAGTTATCCTTCATCTCCCTCATACCAATGGCAGCCAAAAAGAGGCAAAACAGGAACAGGAACATTCATTAGTCAGCAAGAGCCCCTGAATGTCCAGGAAGCCTTTCATTTTTGTTTATTTTACCTATTTTTTTCTTTTTTCTAAATCATTTTTATGTTATATTCTATTATTTTCTATAATTCACTGTTCTTTGCCTTTGTCTTTGTAAAGCACATTGAGCTGCCCTTGTGTATGAAATGTGCTTATTTCACCTTGCCTTAGTTATACCACCACACAGAGCTCATACAACCAACCACTGTAAGGAAAGAAGTATATTGTAACAGTAGTACAGACTGTCCTTTAGATGCAAAGCCACCGAAGGCATTGTTGGAGACTCTAGACAATCCAAGAGAGACCCAGTATGAGTGACAGCTGGCTCTCACAGGTGCAGTCTGGGTTTTCCCTGGCTAAAATGACCCTCGAAACCAGATAGCTGCATCTCTCTCCAATGCACAAATAAGATTTGAAAGAACATAGAAAACTGATGGGTCATCCTGATTGCTTTCATTCAAAGCACACTGACATGTTAAAGCTGTTATGCCACATGACAGTAATGGTAAACATTTGACACTGTCTGTGAGGTACCACCTCAAATTATTCCTTGTATGAACAGGTTACAGGTTCTCCAGTCTCAGTGAGAATATGAGTACTCATGAAACTATGTGAGTCATTGTGCATTGGTATGAGTGAGGAACTGTGTGTGTGAGCAACCTACACATTGTATTTATTTTGCAGTTTCCTAAATAAATGTCTGCTTTATTTGAGCTAAACTTTTGCTATCCAAAACTCATCCCTATGATGATATTTAGAATCCTTTTAACTTATTCTTTCTTGTCTCTGGTGATGTCTTAACCAAGTGACTGACTTCTGATTTACATTTTCAACAATTTCTTCTACATATTTTACTTATTGTCAGTTAAGTCAAGTCAAGTCAAGTCAAGTAGGTTTTTATTGTCGTTTCAGCCATATACACAGTACAGAGTGAGACGAGACAACCATTCACCGGGAACAATTGGTACACAGTATGGACAAGACAGATACGTAATGGTGCCTACATACACTATTGCGGGACAACACAGATTCACTCACCCACTCACTCCACACACACAACTACACACGCACGCGTGCACACTCTTGTACACATATGTACATACATTACAACACAGTTGTAAACAATTGGCAGGTCAAAATACAGGTGACCTAAAACAAACACGCTAGACAGGGCATGGCTTTTAGCAGAGCACTGTGGCTAGTGGTGTGATTTGTAAACAGAAGACTGTTCAAGATAAATATAAATAATAGCAGCAAGGCTAGGGATTATGATTTGTAAACAAGAGACTATTCTACATAAATATAAGTGATAGCAGCCAGAAAGTGCGGGGGGCATAAAGGTGCAGTGTGCTGTGACACTGGTTTGCATCCTGAGTTACTTAGAAATTCCAGTCCAATTGCGCTACAGGTTGTTCAGCAGTCTGACTGCCTGCGGGAAGAAGCTCTTCCACATTCTGGAGGTGCGGGCAGTGATACTGCGGAACCTTCTGCCAGTTATTTTGTAACGTCGCTACAATTGCTCTTACATACACAAATACACACAATCTCAACTGTTTTATGTTTCTTTACTAATGATAATTATTCAGTACAGTAAATGTTGTTGACCAGCACCGAACAGCCACACATTATAATGCGTTCCTTCATGCACTCTCACTTGTAGGTTCTGAACAAATTAATTCTCACTGCTGCAATTTAGAATCAAGGTGGATGCAAATGTTTGAAATTATTATTTAATTTGACCCATCTTGCTAGGTCAGTGTAACCCAATGTGTTTGCTGTCTAATAGTAGCCCCTTTTACAGTGGTACATATCCCACATGTAGTACCCAAATTTAGAGTGTCACCTGTTCCTTTCACACTGACCGACACAGGGTCAAGCATCCACTCGACCCACCTCGGACCCTCGCATCAAAGCTGAGGCATGTTCAGTGTGAAAAGTAAGCCGGATCCATTTAGGGGTTAGCTGGAGTTCCAGGAAGTCTAGAAATCTATGCGCGCCCTTGTGGTAGCAATCTTTATAGTGAGTCCTTGGGCAGGCTTACCACAATAATGGCAGGACTGTGACATGCAAATCAGCTAAGTGGCAGAGGAATAGAATCGGGTTTGGCATCGACTTTGGAAGAGTTAGACTTTGGCTTTTCTTTGAAAGTTGAGCAGAAAAAGGTACTCAAATCACTTGTTTCAGACATAGACATATTTGCTGTTTCGCTGATGTTGCACTGATTGGTTGTAGCACTATCAAGTTTGAAAGATAACAGTTATCAGTTGTGGTCAGACTATACATTTTGATGTTAAGATTTGGCTTGTCAGACTCAGCACCTGTGTAAGAAACAGCCCAATTTGGGTTGTTTTCAACCCAGCATTTGAGTCGGTTCAATAAACAGCAGTAAACGTATGAACTACAATAAAGGTTAACCATAAATATGTTTGAAAACAATCTCTGCTCATGCCTGTTATATACATTAGTAACAGGGTAATTTTTAGTAATTTGCTCTTTCTCTCTATCTGTCTGTGTGTGTGTGAGAGTGTGTGTGTGTGTGTGTGTGTGTGTGTGTGTGTGAGAGAGAGAGAGAGAGAGAGAGAGAGAGAGAGACCCTGAGGACTCATGTGTGATTGACAGTGAGCTGTCTTGACTATACAGAGATATAGAAGAGGAGCACAATTATATAATACTGATGATGTTAAAAATAAATGCTTTTTACATTACATTTTTCTACATGTTGAAGCATTGTAAAATAATGAATTATGTCCAAACTTAACACAGTATAAAGACACTAGGGTGAATCCAAAAGCACATTAGTAGTATTACAGTAATGATATAATCTCAGGCAATACTTAGAAGTAGCATAATAGACCTCACATATTCTGTGTCATAACAGCATCATGTACCTGGAACAACGTTGGAGCAGCCCATTGACTCCTTTAACACAATTTGCATACATCAAGTCTGTAGTGGTTAAGTGTGCTTATCAATTTCCTATTGAATATAACCTAAATGCCTGAAAAGGGGTGCAGTAGGTGTGGGGTACAGAGTCCCCCACTTCTCAGAAAAGTTAGTTTATTTAGGTTTTTTATAACTTTTTAAATATGTCATTCATTTACAACACATCACGTACCTCCACTGAAAAAAATCCCCACTACACCACTGCGGCTGGTGGAATATGCCATGAAATGAGCAATGCTTTGGATGTTTCTTTGTATGACACACTAGCACAGTCAGACTCACAGGCATAAGCAACTGGCTGGCAGACCCATTTGAGGTCTGATTCGCCTGTTCAGTCGGTCTGTGTGACTGCTCAGCTGCTTGATCCATATGCTCAGTTTGAGAGTTTTTACATTGCTCCATTTACAGCCAGCTTACTACAGGAAGCCAGGCCAGGGCCTCCTATTTTCCAGATGAGACAGGGGATGATGAGAGCGCCTGGGCCAAGCTGGGTGACCATCCACGTGATGCTACAATTTCAAGATTGACCTCTCATTGGACAGGAGCCAGGTTAGGGCCTACAGTAACCTACAGCCATCTCTTTTTGCCTCGGGTGCTGCTGAAACCTGAACATTATTTCAGGGGACACTTACCTCCCTAGTTCAGAACTATTATAACAGATGAGTAAAGTGTCTAGCACTAAACAGCCATGGGTTATTGTGCCACCCTTAAAAAATACCAATTTCATTAAGGCCATCAAATTTTTCCCATTTTTCTTCAGTAGGCTACACATCCTCTTGACACCTTTATACAGATGTTAGCTTATATTGCCACTAGCCTGTATTTGAAGTGCACAAAGGGGCTTTAGGTCGACCAAATGCAGATCATCATTCCAACGCACGGGAGAGAGAAAAAAGGGGGAGGAGGAGGAGGAGAGCCGGGGAGGAGAACAGGGAACGTAAACGCCCGAGAGCAAGTTCGCGCGCAGATCCTCCTCATTCAGTGGGATTGCTGAGCGCGAAGCTCCACGGATTACACATTACACAGATCCGTCAGCTCGCACGGCGGCTGAGCTTTCCCATGTTCAGGGCGCGTTGAGAGCTACCTACCCTTCCCACGGCTCAACGTTTCGTAAGCGGATGCAAGAAAGCACAAGGGGAGCAAGAAGATTCAACAGAACCTGCTGCTGCGAATAGTTCCTCCTGGGGTCAAGAGCACAGGTGAGATTTGACTTTCACACGATTCCGTCTGGTTTGACTGGTTTAACTGTGGATATGGCCCATCAAATAACCCGGTTATTTCACTCTAACAACTTTTTTGCTAATGGCCTTACACGTCTACTACCACTATTGTTACTATAATCAGGCTAGTGCCAAATAGCAATAATAACAGGCTAATAATAATAATAACAATAATAATAGCCTAATAATAATAAATATGTCGTAATATCTCTCCTATCTGAAAACCGATACACTGTGATCATAACACTAGGCTGTTATACGATGCATTAATTGAAACACCTGAAGTAACCTGGCATTGTCTAGCAGTCAGTGTGCTGTCTCAACTCAAATAAGACATACTAAGCATTATACATCAAACTAACAAAGTTATGGTTTGTGCATGCAGAAATTAAAGTAACAGTTGCTTTTCCCCCTCGCACTCCCACCATGCCATCTGCATGTGCGGGACAATGCATGCTTTGTCACGAAAGTGTTACCATCCCTTGAAGCAACAATCTGTGTGGTAATCGAAAGAGTCACTGTAACATTGCTTTTATTGCTTTATCAAATCCAGTTAATGCGATGCGCCGCTTCGGTCCTCTCCCGTTAGTGCCAAACACGACGGCTGCATGTGCTTTGTTTACATCGGAGCTGCGCGCTGCATGGCGTATAGCATCACTTTGTGGGACGAGCAATTCTCCACAAACAAACGAGGAACACTGCTGCTCTCAAAATCCTAAAAGAATGATAATAATTAAAAAAAAACTCAAAGCTTTTCAAGAATAAACGAGCCCAGTCAGCGCCGCGGCAAAAGCGTGTTAATTACAGTCCTCACACTTTGCGCTGAAATGTCAAGGTGCTAACACAACCTTCTGCAGTTATAATTACCTCTCTCCCTACGCGTGTGGGGAGAGAACAAGAAAATGGTTAGAAACTAAGTAAAACAAATCACATATCAGTAAACATTTTGCTTAGGCTTCTTGTAAAGAATTAATTTTATGTGAACCAGCCTACAAGTGATGCAGTATGGTTTTGGAAGCTTTTAAAGTCGAACTGGCAATAAGTAAGACGTTCACAGATCGAAGTATTAAGGAAATAATTTTAATTTCATACACAGCCTACCACGAAGTTTATTATCTAAAGCCAATATTAGTCACACACAGGCGTGATATGCGTGGGCTACAAAATCATGAAAATGTATTTATGGAAGTATTTTTAAACAAGGACAATTGTTTGATCATATATAGTAATCTATAATGCCTGTACCTGGAGAGACAAAGTGCACTGGTGAAATGAGAAGCTGATGACCACTAGAATTTACCATGTCTGTAATTGCAAAAAGGGCAGGGCATTTTCCAATATAAGTACACTCAAACCACACACACACACATACATGCACTGCATACACACCCTTTGTGTGATAGACAATGCAAGAGCACAAAGAGTGTGTGTGTGTGGTCTGTAATGTGTTTATCATTTAAAGTCATTGGTACTTGTGGTGTAATTCATGTACTTATGATGTAATTGAGTGAGTTATTGGTGTCTAATTTGAAGCCTGTCAGTTGGAAGCTGGAAATACAAGGTTTTCTGTGGTTTCTTAGTGTACTCTAAAAAAAAGTGAAATTCCTGGTAGAACAGGTTATGTTGCCAATAAATGTTGTGTGCAAAAAAAAAAAAAAAAGATCTGACTGAGCAGCTGAAACCAAGAGTGAAGATCCCCTCTACTGTTATAGAGGCCCAGCAGGGAAACTAGTGGCATTTTTATCCACTACAACAATATTTGTTATCTAAGGGCACGCATCCTGACACCTCATCCTCAAGTGAGAGCTCACATTCTTCTTTGCCTTGACACAAAAAGGCTGGTGGCGTGGCAGAGGAGGAAGTGGAGCAGTGATAAACACATCGTTCCTGAGCACTGGCCTTAAACAGCTGTGAAGAACTGTTAGTTTAATTAGGGTAGATGGCAGTCAGGGCAGTCAGAGTGGGGGTCCGGTTTGTGCAAAGGGACTTGGGGTTTGGGGATGAAAAAAATTAATCCTTGAGGATGTGGATGGGTGGGGTTGGGGTGGTGTTGGTGATGGGTGGAAGGGGTTCAAGAGAATGTGTTTTATACATGTATGGCTACTGGGTCAAAGTACTAGGGGTAGAACGCAGCAAAAACAATAAAATGGGTTATTTAGAGAATAAATGTGTTTAATCACCGGTCTAGTGCATAATAGACCAGGACGCATGGGATCCTTTGGGAAATGAATGTTGGATTGATTGCTAGTGGAAAGCTGAGGAGGCGGGAGGAGGGTTAGCAGGGGCGGGGCCCATGTGACAGGGAGGGGCCAGCCACCAACAAGAAATAAATCAAACAAATGAAAGTGCCAGGCAGCGAGCCGGAGCATAGGCCATTCAATCCACAGGGGCTAGGGCCAAAGGCACATCGCTAATCTATAGCGCAGGGCACGTACAGAGAAAGGGCTTTAGCTACAGGCAAACTCTGCTTAGCTTCTCAGATAATATCAGGCCGACCCTTAAGACACTGCTCACTTAAACCTGCCTCGCAGCTTTGTATCTTGGAGGATTCAGATGTATGTGAAACATTGTTTGAGTCACTCCATCACACACACACACACACACACCATCACACACACCTTCTTTAGGGTCTTTTCTCGTCTGCATATTAGTAAAATACAGTGACAGCACAGGAAAAGAAAGGCCATCGGGTTTACAGGTTTACTGGCCGGGAAGTAAAAGGCTGTTGATTTGAGAAGCAGGGAACAGTAGGTGATCTATTAGGTCTTTCTACAGGGTGAAAAAAAGAAATAAGAGAGAAAGAGAGAGAGAAGAAGAAGAAAAGACAGATCAGTTGAGAGGAGACAGCGTGCTTCTTTACCCCTGCTGGGCAGTACTCTCCGTCAAGCTGCCCTCAGTCAGAGAGAGAGAGAGATGGAGGGAGACAGAGAGAGGGTCATGGCAGAGGTCTGGTCATGGCTCAGCAGAGCCCACAACCACAGAGGCTGTTTCTGCAGGCTCTCCACACCAGAATAACAGAGCTGGGAACCAGAGAGACAGTGACAGAGAAAAAAAGAAGGAGGAGGATAAAAGAGAGGGAATGAGAGATGGAGATAGGGGAAGGGAAGAAAAGCAAGAGGAAAGAGAAGGCAGAATAAAGAGGTGGGGGAGACAGCAAATGAGAGAGTGTGTGAGAGAGAGAGAAGTGAGAGAGAGAGGCAGAGATAGATGTATGTGTGTGTTTGTATGCGCGTGTGTGTGTGTGTTTCTCCATTCACTGTATTGAGAAGCAGAGTAGGCTTGCTGGCACGTTGTGGTGTCTGCTGTAGAGTTTGAGTAATCCTCCTGGGAACACTCAGGAGCTGCCAAAGTGCCATCCAACTCCTTTTCTGTCTTTTCACATCACTCTTTCCCTTCATCTCTCTCTCTCTCTCTTTGCTTCTTTGTCTCTCACCAACTCTTTCACTTCGCCTATCTCTCCCTCATACACATAAACACTCTCTCTTTTTCTCTGTCACATAAAAGGCATCTTCACTTAAAGCCCATCCTGTGTAGTACTTACAAACGTATGCAGGGGTAGCGCGTGCTGAGGATGCATGTGTTTTTTTTTGTTTGTTTTATTACTGTTCAGACCAGTTTCTCACGTTCTATCAGGAGTGCTAAAATCTGCAGCGAGCTGTGAGCAAACCTCCTCCCATGGGCACCACTAACAAAGGCATCTGTTCATCTGTGTTTGCACGCGGCAGAACAGACAGCGTGTCCACACAGCCACCAGCGGGGAGCTGTTGGCGTGGTGCACAGATCTCTGCCGGCCTCATAGCACAGCCTAATCCCCATAGGCTCGTTCACTTGGCCATTTACTTGGCATTTCAAGGAATTCATTTGTGTTCAAGGTAGAACAATTTCATGATTAGGCAGGTAGATGTATTATGTTGAGGTAAGAAAGAAAAGGGCATTTTCCACTGTTACACACTAGATAGTTAGTCATCAAGGAGTGGAAATTACATGTAGATGGGGGGAGGAAAGATAGAAACATAAAATATCTTGGATCCATACTTTCACTTTAAGTCAGTTTCAGTTTCTGTTGCTAAAATTAAGGAGTCTTTGTTTACTCTGTATACTGATTGTCTTAAACATTGAAGGAAGGCATACTTTGACCAGTCACTCCTTTTAGAACTGGAAACCTACTGACACACACACACACATACACACACACACACACGGTCATTAATTATTGATTAGTGCGCAGGAGGAAGCTGATAACACGATCAGACGTGCCGGGGGAAAGAAAAGGCGCAAGGGTTTACGATAGGCGAGTGAGAAAGCCGAATGCTTTCTGACTCACGTGTGACGAGCAGTCCTGAGTGTGATAAGATCAAAACTGACCGGGGTCAGGGTCAAGCTGTGTGTTTCTCAGAGCAGAAATGATGTTTAGTAGAGTACGTAGAGTACGTACACACACAAACACAGACACACACACACACACATTTACATGGTCACACACACGCAAACAAACAAACACATTGCAATAGTATAAAGTCTGATCTAATCCATTGTTTTACACTTGTATTGCCCATCTGGGTCCAGTTCCTGCTGTAATCTTCCCAGAGGGAGGGCTTGGACGCTGTTGGTTAAGTGGACATTCAGAGAACTTGAAATGAGTGTGTGTGCATGTGTGTTTGTACTGTATGTGTGTGTTCTGGGAAGGGGTGTGGGGGGTATTTTGTCCTTTTTTTCTGGCACCGCTGATGATGCACCACAGAACAATCACTCATTGTCAGACCATAAAGGAATCATCATTAAGCCAAATTACAAAATCATTCACAACAAGTGGGTGAGCTGCTCCACACACTTCTACTAAGATTAACAACCACCATTTTATAAATAAATAGCTAAGCCTTTCTTCACAGCACTCAGATAAACCACACATATTGCATGTAATAAGGAAATCAAATCTGAGTTTAGTGAGGGCTTTTGAGGAGCACATAGTCCCTCATGTTCTCAAGTTCAATTTCTAATGCAGCGTTTGTATCTCATATGTTTTCACTGTTGTCTGTATGTTGCTTTTCACAAGAGCATCAGCTAATACCATAAGCTTAATCATAAACAGCAATATGGAGTATTGTCTTTTACTGCTCAAGTTGAGTGGGAAGAGAAAAGAGGAAAAGAGAGTTTGATGTGAAGTGTTTCCAGCCGGAGCCTTAGAAGCTGGACAGTACTGTGTCCAAAATCGTCTTTTAGACTGCTACCCATCAGTCCCCCCCCCACTACCCCCCCCGCCCCCCCCCCCTTCCCGACTCAACTGCCCTCCACCCCCCACCCCACACACACACACCCCCACACCCCCCGCTCAGCTTAGTTTGTAAAGGCCTCACGTGGCTGCTTGGTATGCATGTCTGAACTCCAGCAGTGCCTCTCTCTTTGCATTCATCCATCCACCCCATCCTCTTCTGAAAGAGAGACCAAGTGCTGGGAGCCCCAAGCTCAACGCTCACAGCGGAGCTGAGCTGCCCTAAACTCACTTAATCGCTGAGGGCTTCATCACTTTTCCTTGCTTTTATCTGAGTGGGAAGGAACGGGGTGGGCATGAGAACTCCAGCACCACAGACAATACACTGAATTCAGATGGGGGGCCTGGGCACCCATAGCCCTCCTACAGCTCCTTCCGGAGGGCCCCTACCCCCTACACCCCCGCCCCCAAAAAAAAAAAAAAACCCTCACCCACCCACCCATGCACCCTGCAAAAAAACATCCCAAGGCTGAGCCGGCGGAGCACACAGCCCTGTTGTGTTTACCTCCGGGCTTGTCCAGCGGAACACAAAACAATTGCTTTCACTGCCTGTTTGTCAGCCCCCTCCCCCCACCTCTTTTGAATGCTAAGGGATAGAAAAGAAGAGGAAACAATTAAAAGCCCCTCCTGAACCTTTCCCAGCTCCCTGGGCCCTGTGAACTCGCCCAGAGCCTCTAAACTGCCCCATTATCCCTCAGAAGCTGGCATGTACCAAGAGCGCTTTGCCTCAATGACTGTCAAACACAGTGGGGTTTTGTGAGAAACTTGGCTCACCACACCATGCACTGGTTAATTAGGATCCACATTCTTCTGTCTGTCCGTTCGTCCATCTTTTCCACCTATAGCCACTCTGTGAGCTCGGGCTGCTTGTATCTGCCTCCGCTCTTGCACCCAGTCACTCTGACTACCACTTTCGCTGACATTCTCTCTTTCACTGACATTCTCAAGTCTCAGCTCCATGCTGAGACTTGTATTGGGAGGAGATGCATTGAACCTGAGATGTTTTGCAGGTGTGGCAATGGTATGCCAATCTAGGCCCTGGGCCAGGAATACAGTGTGGTAATGTTTATCTTTCTTTTAGTGTTTTCTCTAAAATAGATAGCATCTTTAGAGTTTTCACAGTACAGAACCTCACAGACATAAATACACTTATTGTACACACCTTAGGCCCACCACCTCTGCACTAATATATATATACACATGTTGCAGCAAGCCAAGTTGATCACACCACCCGTGTACATAAACACGTCAACACATACACTCCAGAAACAGAAAACAGTCGAAAACAGGATAGTGGAACATTCCAGCAACTCTTGACCTCTACTGGCAAATTGTTATCTGATAGGCTATAGCACCTTGGAGAGAAGGAGAGTTTCTTAGGGAGTCAAACCTATGACCTAGTGTCAGGCTAGAATTTGACGCCATCTAGTGTCAAGTCAGAAGCAATCTCTGAATGGCGTTTTGTTTCACTGACTTTCCTTTTAAAAATACATTGCTGGAGATTTACTCCTGGATAAAGAAGTGTTGTCATTCGAAGTGCACACGATGTAAAATGAGCTGAGACTATTAGTACATAGACAGCAAACACAACAGGAATTATCACTGGCATGTTTGCTTGGCCATTTGTTGCTTGCATTATATCACTGCTTAGGAGTAACTAGATATGAAGAGTTTGCGGCAGCTGGATTAACACATTTCTGTTGTAGGAGGGGATTACTACTGCCTGAGGATTTGAGGGAATTTCTGCCTTTGTGCTACAAATCTCTTTTCAGGGTTTAGTACTGCAGCGAGGATGAGCAAGCGTCGGGACATGCAATGGCATTAAAATAAACCGTCGTGTATTACTGAAACTAGAGCAAGAATCCCAGAACAGGAAGTGACGTGTAATTAATTTGTTAATAAAGAAAATTAAATGTGATGAAATGAGATTATGAGAGGAATCCCTGTGTCTCCGAGTGCACCGCCCCCGTAGCATTCCAATACTTGGTTGAAGAAATATTTATATAGTTTGACAAAGCATGGGGCGAAGAATTTCGGAGAAAGAAAAACAGGGGCAGCCTCTGGGGAAATTCACACAGCGTAGCCAACGGCTTTCAATTTCGCTATCAGGAGACAGTGTTCAACGTTGTCAACTAGCCATAGGAATGTCCCTACAAGGCAAATATTCACGTGTGTGCTTCGAAAATGCTAGTGGTTCTGAAAGGACAGCGGTCGGCATGCGGGAACACGGAGAGCAGAGAAACCAGGGTCTATCTATGCTGTGCGTTATCCTTCATGGTGTGATTCATTTAAGCACAAGTAGTCTTAGGTTTGGGGGCTGGTTTACTACAAATCTAAATTTTGGTCCTTGCATGATGTGTAACGGTCATACAACCACAGCTATCGATCCTATAATTGGAATCCGTAACGGCGGAGACTTAATGAGAGAGAGAGAGAGAAACACACTGCCTGAGGAGAGGATGAAATCGCTAGCTTGTGACATGAGCGTCTATGCTGTACAAAGGACCATCTCATTTTGTGCTCCTGGTTGCTTGCGCGCCACCTCTCGTTCCCGCGCCTCGGGTGGCATTAATCATTTATTCGGATTTCGGATTTATTACTGATGTATTATTAAACAAAGAAAAATGTGACAAGCTGTGCCGGTGAAAAAAATATACAAATGCAAATGAACGACCTATAGAGCACCAAGCAGATCATGGTTTGATTTTACTTTGATTCGTGGAACCTAAAGATCATAGGCCATAGCTCTCCTCAGATGTGCAGTCAGAGCTGCTAATGGCTGCGGACTGTTTTTTGAAGACTCTTCCTGGATGGGCATTTTTGGTTTGGTGCATGGACACAAAAGGGGTTGCTGGAGGAATGGACTAATTGTTTATAGTTCGACCCAGCTTGCCTTTGTGAGTAATTAGTGAGGGAGCATCCATCCTCTTCTGCCTTGTTATGGTCCGATTCAGAGCTCAATGGTGGCCTCTCAACCCCACTCCCCCCCTTTCTTACACACATTACTGAGAAAGATTTATGCATGTGCAACCTTCTTTCATTCTCTCTCACACTCTCACTGTATGTGTGTGTGTGTGTGTGTGCGCGCACATGTGTGAGAGATTGATATGGATAGAGTGGGGGTTGATAAATCAGGGAACATTTAAAGATGAAGCTATGTCATCACTCCCATAGGTTTCCTGTCAGCTCACTTATCAGCTGACATCTTTAAGCCTAGCCAGCTTCTGTAGCATTTCCCCTCCCCTTGTTCTTTCTTCCTCTCACTCTCTCACTCATTCTCTCTCTCTCTCTCTCTCTCTCTCTCTCTCTCTCTCCCTCTCTCTCTCTCTCTCTCATTCTCTGAGGCATGTGCAGTGAGCTGTGGGGGTAGGGTGGGCTTGCTTGGATTTTAATGAGCTCCAGTGGGGATGGATATAGGCGGGGATGGAGGGGATGGATATAACAGCTCCCCCCCCCCCCAACACACACACACACACACACACACACACACACACACACTCCATAACCGTCACCCTTAAACAGAGGCATCTCCACTTAATGATATATCTCCAGCTAGCTCCTGCAGATCTTGTTCCTTTTCCAGTTCTTGCATGAATGATGGGCAAGGGGAAATGAGAATAGGATGGAGGAGAGAAGAGATGGGAGGGGGTGAAAGAGGGGAGGCCGCTCTCATCAACATGAGGATAATGTTAGTGGAGTGAAGTTAGGCAGTGTAAAAAAAAGGTGTCAGCAAGCCACATCAGAAAGGAAGCACCATCCATCTGTTCCATCTCTCTCTTTTCATTTGGACTCTCTTGCTCCCTCTTTCTCTCCCAATGTTACGTCTGGCTTGACTCACATTCTTTCTTTCTTTCTCACTTTCTTTAATTTTCTTATTGCCATTCATTGCTCTCTCTCTCTCTCTCTCTCTCTCTCTCTCTCTCTCTCTCTCTCTCTGTGTGTGTGTGCGTGTGCATTTCTGGGCTGTTATACCATACCTGTGTTGTGACTGACAGTATGATCAAACAGACCCCCAGAGGACAGAGGAGAAGCGTGAGAGAGGAAGTACAGTAGCGAAAAGAAGGATGGATCACGAGGAAAAAGGAAAGAATGAAACAGAGAGAGAGAGAGAGATGTTATTTGTATGTAATTGCTTTGGCAATACTGAATCTAAACAGCTAATAAAGCACCTTTGAATTTGAGAGAGAGAGGCCAGATATGGGATAGGATACTGGGTGGGTACATTTCAAAACTCTCTCTCTCTCTCTTTTTCTTTCTCTCTCTCTCTTTCTGCTCCTGCTGCTTCAGCTCTTTAATATTTGCCAGATGAATGGGAATCGACCAGCAAATCACCAACCGCCCCTCACTGGCATAATGGGTTGTTAACACATAATTGCTGTGTGTTTGCTCACATCTGAAAGACCTATCCAAGACCTATCTGCTCGGACAGTGCACAGGCATCAGGATTCCCATAATTCACCCTAATCACCAGCTCATTACCGCCACAATGAGGTCACCCCAAACAAAGAATAAACTCTTATCACTGTGCGAAAAGCATATATGACTCAGTCATGCATTCTGCCATCATAGTTTCTCCAGGAACGTTATGAAATTTAATTTTTAATGAAAAGAGAAACATCGGCCTAGAGATATCGGCAGTAATAAACTCCTCTGAACCCTGTCAACTCTTAATGTAATTGTGGGAAATTATGTGGATGTAAGTTTTCCGGTTAGTCACATTGCCATCAATAGGGTGCTGCTGAAAAAGCTGTAACAAATGTGGTCTGCCTGCATATTGTGTGAAGACATTACCATCTGTTCTGACTCAGTTCTGAGGTTTGGAAAGCTGTGTAAAATTAAATCAAATTTATCATGCCATTGATGGCATTGAATGAGCTTCCACTGTCAGCAAAAGGAACTGGTTTTAATGGAACCCCTATGACCTGCTGTGAGAAGGCAGTGGGTCTTTCTCTGAGATCATGAGTTTATAATCTGAAGTCTTGACTTTATGGAGTGATTAAATTAGATCTAGCTGCACTTTGTCTGATGTCCTGTTGATGGATGGCTTTTATTTTCTGTTATTTCAGAGCATCAAGTAAATGAATGAACGCAAATGAACAGAAAAGAAAAGCCATAGAATGGAAAGCTGTGGAGTCTGAATTGGTTTCTGGATCTGCTTTCTGTCTTTGTTTAGCATGATTAGATCCCCTGCGCTGAGATGACCCTATAGTCTCTGAGGTCACTAGACCTCAGATTAACCATTGATCTTTGGCCAGTGCAAAAATTCTGCAGGGCAGAGTGTGTGCAAATGACAGCTCCGCTGCACCGCATTGATCCACTGACCATACATTTTTAATAAGTCCAGCCAGTCTTGAGCTCAAATTAGAAGCATGGTGTTTGAGATTGAGCCCTTGGAGAAAATACAGTACGGTAATGATAAATGGCGTCTGAAATAGAGCCGGCTCTGTGTACTTTGTCTATGTCAGCACCGTAGGGGTTTGGATTGGGTCAGTGTTAATCATAGCCTTGTGAATGGAGGGATATTAGGGCATAGAAAAAAGTGAAAAAGTACAAATCTATGTTGTTAACCTTTGGAATATGAGGACACAGAAAAAGTCTGTGCAAATTTATGTTGTTATGTTAACCTTTGTGCTTAGAAAATCTACTGTGAGTGATAATTTTGTAGTAATGTTTTTAGCTTCAAAGTTATTGACTTCAAAGTACCATTGCTCTAATAGTAATAGTTGGCTGTGTGGGACACAGGTCTCTTTCACTCTCATGGGTTATGTAATGACCATTTGCAAGTATTTGCATGTTAATGCAAAAAGACTATTAAGGCAAAAAGTGTTGATTGGGTTGAAATGACAAAAATAGAGAAGGAATAATCACAATATCATAATGAATGAATGAAAGTAAGTAAGCTTTTGTAGAAAATGAGAAAGCAATGAGATGTCAGGAAACAGTAATGACAGTGGTGTCAGTGCAGATGCAGCGCAGTGCAGTGCAATGCAGTGAAGACTTTTGGTAATTTGAGTTGTAGTTCTATGTGTTTTGTTAGTAATAGAAGCAGTCTAGATGTCCCTTCGAAAGGCCTGTAGCCATAAACCCAGATCCCCAGCCGCCCCTCCTCTCTGCCCCTGTCACATCTCTCCTCCTGTCTGGGTGAGTGACTGCCCTTGCCAGGCCAAGCTGGACTGTTTTAGATTCTGCTTGTGATCTGTATTTGTGTGTGTGTGTGTTTGTGGGCAGCCCAAGAGTCCCATGCCCTCCCTCTGCATGAGAAGGGGAACCTGAGATATCCGGGCCCTGGAGTGGGGCCAGCTGAGGGCCCTTGGGGGCCTTTTGTGATGCCAGGCCCGTTAGGCCTCCGTTCTTCTCTGGAAGAGTGGGAAATTTTAGCACCCTGAAAGTATTCCTTTGTAAAACATTACAGCTATTCTGTCTGTACACCCAGCTTCACACATATACACACACCTACACCCAGACACACGCACGCACACACACACACACACACACACACACACACACACACACAAATATATCCACTCCAGTGCCAATTATGCGAGTATATGTGAAAACTAGTTTAGTGGGCTGTAGATGTGAAAAGTGGTGGGGATGAAGGCTATATCAAGACAGACCAGCTTTCAGGAGACACATCCATTTTTATTTTTTGGTATTATCTTCTGACAACATTTTTAAGTCTAAATCGCTCGCTGCATTCTTTCTAGTACTGCTCTTTATCCTTCATTCCTGTGTGTGTGTGTGTGTGTGTATACAGATGAAAAGGGGAGACTATCCCTCTCCCCTCTCTAAGCTGTGCTGCGTTGCTACGACAACCTGGAAGAGCCAGTGCTGCATGGCGGCCCCTCTCAAAGCGTCCACGCAGAAAAAAAAAGAGCCCCCTCGCTCCGGGAAGGCAGCAGAAAATCGGGATAATCGCCGTCGATTATATGACACAAAGGGCTGCCATTTGTGAAAGATTCATTTATCCCGGAAAAGAGGCAAGGGGGGGGGGGAAGAGAGTGGCATGGTGGAAGTGGTGGGGTGGGCAGAGGAGAAAGCCTCGCCACCGCTCTCCCACGGTGGGCACAGGCATGACATCAGTGAGCCTGAATGGGCTGGCATTCTCAGCATGCACGTCCCCCACCCCCCCATACACACACACACACACACACACACACACACACAACTCCAACCCCCTTTGCCAATGCCGCCAGTTTGGACTGAGCGCTTGGCTTTGGCCTGGGTGAGCAGGGGCCACAGCCACTGTTTGCGTGCAGGACAAAGAGCCTTCACAGGAGCAGAGGGGGATCTGGGAACTTCACATGGTCCCAGCCAACTGTGTGTGTGTGTGTGTGTGTATGTGTGGTTCGCAATCCCAGCCCTCCTTCCTTCCCCCTGCCAGGGCTTCAGTTGGCGGGGGTGGCGTGAGTGACCCCCTCCACCATCCACACTCCCACACCCCCCCTCTCGAACGTCTACCTCCTCCGACTCCCCCATACACACACACACACTCGCGCACACCCACGCCCCTCCACGCCAATCCGAAATCGCCAGTCTCAGCTCTGCCCTCTGCTGTGCCACCCTCCATCCTCTCTCTCTCCCTCTCTCTCGCTCGCTCTGGCCCCTGTGAGTGTGGGAGAATGAGGGAGGGAGAAAGTGGGAAACGGGGTGATTCCATAGGGTGATCCGGTAGGTCGATCTCTCTGGTTGATCTCACAGGATGACAGCATTCCTCTGGCCCCTTTTGTCTTGAAATGGCCACTCCTCTGGTTAATGTAGCCTACTCATGGGAAAATGATCGGCTATTGTTAGCTGATATCCTAACATGTGACATGGCTCCTCGATTCACAGAAAGCTCAAAACTCAAGAGTAAAAGTGAACACGTCAGTGAATACAAATTGTGTTACTTTTATTTTTCTCTACCAAATGTGGGTTTACTAGTCCTTCCCCCTCAAGGCCTAACACAGCCACCCGAATGTTAGGGATGAAAAAGGACTTGTTGGATATCCTTCCGCCACAGGTCAGCAAGTCTACATCATTTGTTCAGCCAGGTCAAGTGTGGTGGAACCCTGGTATCTGGAGTTTATGGGAAACCGGTGGTGCTCCTGATGAGGTCATTGTGGTTCCCCTTTAGTTAAGAACTGGTAAAACTCATTCCACATTCCTTCAGTGATGCACTCAGGATGCCAGCACAGATAGTGAAGGCTTCTGTCCAGCTGATTGACGTATTGTACTTGCTGTGTTTTCTTTTTTTTTTTTTTTAATCAGTCTTTCGAGTCAAGTGTGGTGTCCCACCCACAGCGCTAGTGACCTGAAGCTTCTCTACATTATTCTTTCCCTGGGAAGAGGATATACCCCCCACTCACGCCCCCACCCCACTCATCCACCCCTAGTCTCTTGCGTACTGGCTCAATGAGTTCCAGAGAGCGTGCTTGCTCTGTCGGGGGGATTAAGAGACGAGCAGGAGCGGGAGTGGATCTCATAACAGGAGACGTGGAAAAAAAAAGAGAAGGGGAACCCCACGGGATTTTCGGTACTTACATTTAAGCTGGTCCCACTGGCTCCTCCTCTCTCCTCCTCTCCTCTTCGCTCCTCCATCTCCAGCGAGCTCCGTCAGACGGACTCGGGCCGAGCTGCGCCGTCTCATTGCTTCTCTGGGGCTCTGGAAGTTTCCATCTGGCTGTTTGAAATCAGGGGACAGGGGAAGACTAAGAGGCAGAGTCTCTAACTGAGCTGCTTTTCCTCACCTTAGACAGCAAGTGAGAGACAGAGAAGGAGTTGGGCTGGGGGGGGCACACTCCTTGCTTAGAGTGTCAGGTGTGAACGTTTACCAGCGGATACAGCTCTGCAGAAGCTGAACCTCAAGTTCCTCTAAAGTTCCCTCCTGATAAAAGGGGAACCCTGATGCTGGAAGCTTGAGTCTCCCACTTGGGCTTGTTGTGGTTCTCCCTCATCTCAGACAGTGTCTTGACTTTCCACTGGTGGAGTGAGAGAGGAAACCAGCACACAGCCAAAGACTGAGAACCCTAGGCCAGTAGAACCAGCTGCACTGCAGACAACCAACACAAATGAAGTAAGTGCAGGCGTGTGCTGAAAAAAAGCTGCTCAAGTGGACCTACTTGTGTAACTATGAGTTCCTCATTGTTTTGAAATTTGAAATATATTTTGACCTATTTTGTGCGAATTTCATATTGATAAATTTCCTTAACTAAGACTTTATCATACCTGAAGAAGATTTCAGGTTTCAAATTTTTGTCTGTGCTGAAATAGTCACTTGCATCTTGCTTGTCCTCTAAGCTTCCTGGGTGCCCACTGACCTGGTATTTGTGTGTTTGTTGTGTGTGCAAAAACAAAAAAAAGAGGCAGGCCCTGACCCTGGTTGCGTTGAGCTGTTACGTATACGTTCTCAGTGCACAGCGTGTGCCTGAAAAGAGAGATGTCTCCCGGAGCTACTGTCCATTGGCGTTAGGGGGAGAGAGCCGGCCTCAGCTCATGGCTCAGGCAGACAGGACAGATCTGGCCGCCGCTGCCGTCTGACCTCTGCTGTGTGTCTCGGTGGAAGGTCACCTGGTGTGACTGCATGCAGCGGTGGCACACCAGCAGTGGAGGGAGGTTGTTTTGACCAGTGAGTGCCTAGTCTGCACTTCTAGTGCATGTGTGCGCATTTGGCTTGACAATTTCCTTCTGCTGGGATTTGTCCTATTGTAGAAGGCATTTTTTGCCTGGCACTGAGGATGCAGGAAGAACAGGAGTACATAGAACATAAAAATGTGATAGAATTTTTATTCAAATGCAGTTAAATGGTAAAGCATGTATCAGGAAATATTCTTAAATACAGAATCACAAACTTCAGAAAGATATAACATTACAGCTCCATTAAATCCTTCCTACTCCTAGTTCTGGAAGGAAATAGCTGTATTAGGCTGTCTTCTGCTGTCTGAGACATGCATATCATCACGACAGTTGCATCAGATTACAGAAGGGCTTTGCAGGGTGTGAGGTGAGGCAGTCGGTAGACAGTTCAATTACTTATGTGACCGAAGCTAATCTGTGAGGCTTTATAGAGTGAGATTGTGTGAGCAAGTGTGTGTTTGTGTGTGTGTGTGTGTTGGATGGACAGTGAGGTGGGGTAGGGTGAATCTGGGAGGTGGTGATGGGGTCCAGCTCCTCTGCGGTCTGGCTCATCTGACGCTTGGCCTGGGTCTGCCAGCCAGGTCTTTGTCAGGTGGACAGAAGAATCACTCTAATTACTTCAGACCAATGCCAGAAGCGGGCCACCACGCTCAAGCACTCAATTATATTTTTCATTATGTGTTTAATACTCAGTCACTTAAATCAAATTGAGTAGCTCTTTTTTGCCTATTGTATTAAGCAGGGCATTCACAAACTTAATGTGATTAGAGGGCCATTCACTGCATGTGGGCCACAGCAGGAGCACTGAGATCTGCTTCAAGAGAGAGGAAGACAGCAGACAGGATTAATGATTATGTGCTTAAGTGTTGCAAATAATGTGGAAGTGCATGTTCTTATGCTTTTTCCCCTAGAAATACTTAATATGATATTACACATGTTGTTCTAATATATATTGCATTACACATAACAAGGAATTTTGTACATATATTTTTAAGGTATAACATCAATAATAACTCGTGAATAACTAGATGTGGAGCAAACATCTGTCGTGCCCCTCAAAATGCCTTATGGCTTGCCAGGTGTGAATCCTATAGCTAACCCCTTTCCCCATCATTATGAAGGACCTCAACCATCCCCCCACCCAATTAAAGGTGTTTTTATTCGGTTACGTAACTCCATCTGAACCAAATAAGCGCTAGGCAGAGTGGTAGGTGGGGGATGACCGCGGGGAATCATGTCTAAAGGTCGTTTCACAGAACAGTGGGTCAAACAATGGTAACTCAATTCCCCCTCTTAGCTCACCTAGTTTATGTGTTAAATGTTTGCTGATGAAGACCAGTTTGAAAAGTTCTTTGTTTTGTTTCCTCTGTGGACCAGACAGCTACATACATTTGCAGCTAATTCTCATAGAGATAAAATAACAAGTAACATACAGATTGGCATAGAATGAAAATGTACATTATAGAATAGCATTGACAAAATAGAAACGGCATACTTCAAATTTAAAATACAGAGTCTGAGTAGCTGTTCTTTATGTGATCAAAACAAACAACATGTGAATGAAACACATTTTACACAGATATAAGTAGATATGCTTCTTGCTATGTCACAGTCTTCTAACACCTGTCTATGGGCTGTCAGTGAGGCAGTGAGAACAGCATCTGTTTGCATTAATGAAGAAACTGTCAGTGGGAGACTACGACACAATTAAAGCCCCCTTATAGTGTGCAATCTCAAGAACCCACCCCTCTCGCACGTCTCCCTCAGTAAGCTTGGCGTTAAGCGCGCAAGAAAATCTTCTCATTTGCTTGCATGAATGTGAGCTCCAAATCTCCCCTGCGCTTGTTGCACGACACATAAATGTCAATCTGCCACTCATTAAGAAGCTGAGGACTAGGACATTCCAACAGCTCTGGAAAATGTGGGTCATAGGTCAATTGTAAAATCTGCTCTATGTATTGGAAGAGAGCTGGGTTTTGTGCCTCTTCAATTCTAGGTCAAACTGTTTTGTTTTTTTAACTGAAGATGTCCTTGAATGAAAAGCTGGACTGTGACAAGGTCGCCTTGCTTTTTCGGTTTGTTTATCTTTGGAGCATACACATGGTATGCAGGGTGTATTGGTGTGTGTGTGTGTGTGTATAGGTGTATGTGCAGAGCATGTTTTCATCATCGCCTCAGGTACCTGGGGTGGCAGGCTGGTCAGGAGGTTAGGGCTATTAGCTCATGACCTCACATAGACATGAACAGTGACATTGTTTACCGGCAGGGATCCTGGCAAACCAATGAATGTAGTGTTCAAATGTGGACCTCTGAAAAAATCACCCCTACTTTAGAAAGTGATGTTACTCCCCAAGTAACAATCGGTGGCTATGAGAACTAAATAGAAACTGTGCTCAAGGCATTTTTAGTGTTGACAACTGAGTGGTAGTGCGTCAAATACAGCATCTGTTCCACTTAAGCACATCTCTCTCTTTCTCTCTCTTTCTCTCTCTCTCTTCCCCTCTATTTCTTTCATTTCTCACTGTTTTCTACAAGAGCCTGTCTGAAAAAAATTCTGCCTCTCTCTTTTTTAATCAGTAGCTTGCAGTCACCCACAAATCACATGCCATCTGTTGGCTGATGACTTTGGAGACTCGCTCAAAAATAACTGGTCCTCTGTATATTCCAAACACAACAATGACTTTGTGCCTCAAAACACTCAAACCAACCTCAACCTGAGCATGTCCGGAACATTCTCTGCTGAACGCTGCACATGTGATGGTCCCGACCCACACATGCGTTTACATTCAGATTTGGCTTGCTCTGTCATGTGATCTCATGGGCTTTTATTTATTGTTTTCACTGTTTGTGGTCTCATCTGTTAATCCCTCATTATGAAGAAATCCCAGGCCCCCTCTCATTTGCTGTCTTGTCACAGGGGCACCCGGTCCTACAGCAGAGAAGAGGATCGACACTAATCACATGATTTGACATTTTACTAATGTCTCTCTCCCTCACTCCCTCCCTCTCTCTCTCTCTGTCTCTCTCTTTATGCAGTGCCAACAGTATGCCTAAGCAAGTGGAGGTAAGGATGCACGAGAGTCACTTGGAGCCCATTGAGGCCACCCCACAGTCCAAATGTGGCCGTCTGTGCGGGAAGCTCTTCAAGAACCTGCTCCTCACACTCACAGTTCTGGGTAAGTCATCTCCATCTCACCCACACACACACACACACACGCACACACACACACACATACACACACACAAATCCAGACATTAAACATCCAGACAGTTATATGGTTTGTACACAGACATATACACAGGCATACAAATTTCTCCCGAAACACACACACATACACACACACACATACACACACACATTAGAGTTAGTCACCAGAACCTGCATGCAAACATGAAGTGAGCAGTGATCTAATGGCATTAGGAGAACTACAGGGTTAGCAAGTCTGCCCATGCCTGGCATATACAGTATATCACAAAAGTGAGTACACCCCTCACATTTTTGCAATTTTAGCATTGCAGTAACACTGGTCTAGGGCTGCATGAGTGCTTCTGGCACTGAGGAGCTGTAGTTCATAGAGGGAAACAAATTTCAAGCAGAATATGATCCCCTCTCAGAAACTGGGCTTCATGCATGGCATGGCAGTTTTACAACATGATAATGACCCTAAACACACCTCCAAGATGACTACTGCCTTGCTGAGGAAGCTGAAGATTAAGGTAATGGACTGGCCAAGTACCTAAACCCATTTGAGCACCTGTTCCGCATCCTTAAGCGGAAAATGGAGGAGAGCAAGGTGTCTAGAATACACCAGCTCTGTGATGTCATCATGAAAGAATGGGAGAGGATTCCAGTAGAAACCTGTGCATTTCTGGTGAATTTCAAGTCCATAGGGGTTAAGGCAGTGCAAAATAATGGCGCTCACACAAAATATTGACAGTTTGGGCACAGTCTTTGCTGTAAGGTGTCCTCACTTTCCTTGCCAGCTGTTTAGATGTTAATGGCTGTAGGCTAAGTTGTTTTCAGATGGCAGTAAATCTATATTGCTACACAAGCTATACAATGACTCCTTTACGTTGTATCAAAGTTTCATTTCTATAGCATTATCCCATGAAAATATATGACAGCATATTTGGAAAAATGTGAGGGGTGTACTCACTTTTGTTATATACTCTACCCTCCTGAGTTGGTGAGGTTGTCAGAGAGATTCAGCACAGATTACGCATCTCAGTGTCGTCTGCCAGATGTGCCCGCCTGTGACTAGCAGACCGGTGCCACCGCCAATGTGCCCCATCTGTACCCACAGCTTTTCTGAGTGCCAGGCGGACCAGACGCATCTGGCATTTCCCTGCCAGCACTGGATTTGTGCCCATTCTTGCCCTGTGAGCTCTGACACCTTCAAACAAATGTGCTGTATAGTACCCAGCCACTAATCCTACTTGTGTCAGTATGCCACATTCACAAGAAAACATGGGTCCAACAGCAATTGAGCTATCAATCAACACAGACATAAACAAACACCAAAGTCAAATATACAACATGCAAAAAGCACCGTTGTTTGCATTTTTTAAATCATTTTAAAATGAACTAACATGGTTATGGCAAGTTTCCCATCTTAGCTAGGCTTCAACACTAAGCCTGCCAAAGAGCCTCTCCCAAATGGTTCACGGTGTGGCAACTGTGGCCAGCTCAGAGAGATGAGGAAGGAATGACGATTTCTCACCTTCCAGGAGATGATGCTATAAAAAGCATCATAAAAAGAGAGGGAATGTAGAATAGTAAATCTAGTAAGTCCCAGTGGTGTTTAGACTACCTAACGATTTGATAAATGATACTGCAAGACCACCAGAAAGGTTGGGCCAATTCCATATCAATTATGTCAATTAGGAAGACTAATTGTAAAAAAATCATGAATTCAAAATAACCATTGCATTTGCAAGTGTGACCAATTTGGCATCACACAGTTGGGCTTTGACTTCATTTGTTTCATACGCTAGTGACCCAATTATGTCTGACTGCTGACTGCACCCATGCACACGTGTTTGTGTATGTGTGTGGAGGAGCACATGTGTCTTATTCCAAGGGGTGAGGGAAGAGGACCGGGGTGGGTACAGCAGCACAGATAACTGGGGATTTGTACACCACCACCACTTGGTGTAGGTCTTGGACAGATGCAGGGCCATGACAGCAACTGTGAATCATGTGTCTCGATAAATGGGCATGTACAGCATCCAGAGGATATGGAGGATGCTTTGGTGGATAGATCCTTTGCCTCTGGCATCGATGTGGCTGCTGACATGGTCCTGGGTGGGGGAGGGGGCACATATTGTGAGAGAAACAAAGATGGAGAATGAAGAGTGTGTGTGTTTGTGTGTTGGGGGGGGGGTGTGGAGGTCACTTTTCCTGAGCATCTGGAACCTTAGATATTTGGACATGGATAGTGATCAAATAAAGAAGGGAAAAGGGAAAAATGCTGTCTGAATCTAAAGTATGATGGGCTGGTGTTCACAGACAGGAGTGTCATTGCGGAGGGAGTGAGGTTTAAGGATGTATAGATAGATAGATAAATAGATAGATAGATAGAAAATAGATAGATAGATAGATAGATAGATAGATAGATAGATAGATAGATAGATAGATAGATAGATAGAAAATAGATTGTCTTCCCCAGTTCAGCAGTTACGTAGAGTTTAGAGAAAGAGTAGAAGGTTGTCTTTGGAGTGCCAAAGAGAGAAAGAGAGTTGTGTAGAGAAGATTGGAGAGAAGAGGAGATGAAGAGGCTTAGAGAGATTGAGTATCATCCCAGGATTGGGGTACTCGTCTTAGCCAGGCTTTGTCCTTCCTCAGAAGGCCACAGACAGTCCACGGGCAGGACAATGAAGGGTTGTGTCATGGCTGGGTCAGCTGTCTTCTAGAGGGAGTGCTAAGAGACCTGGGTCAGACTCGCCCTCATCTGGGCCCCTTCTCTACTCTTGCTTTGCTCTTTTCCTTTATGTGTTTGTCTGCTTTCTCTCTCTCTCTCGCCCTCTGACCTCCCAGAGAGACACAAGTCTGATCTCAGACTGTGAGGTTCGCAACCAACCGTCTCATCCCCGCAGGGAATGTTGCAGATGGTTGTGTACCGCTTCCATGAATCACCTCTCGCCAGTGAAAAGATTTGGGTACTTTTAAGACAGGCAGGCAGATGTTGTTTGGCCTTGTTTGTAGTCTCTTTCCTGGAGAGATGACAAAGTCTGCGTGTGTTGTTTTTGCCAACTCAATGAGTTTTGATGTTCATATGATAAATTATATGCATTTCAACAACTTCGACAGTGTTTTGTTCAGGCATTTATGTGGCTTCTGTAGTAGCAGTTAAAAGTGCAGTGACCAATGTGTGTGTGTGCATAAATATGTGTTCTGTGGCATAGGTGTGATCCTGGGTGCCGTCTTTGGAATGCTTCTGCGTGTGGCCTCGCCAATCAACCCGGACATTGTCATGGTGATCGCCTTCCCTGGTGACATCCTGATGAGGATGCTGAAGATGCTGATTCTCCCCCTCATCATCTCCAGTCTGATCACAGGTCAGTCTTAACATAGACCCTTCCATCGGCAATCACACATGATGGTCAAAGACCATTCTTGTAACCCTATGTTAGGTGCATACTGTGATCTAATCTCTACACTAATGCACTTCACTGCACTTCACTGTCACTGTCAGCAAATTCATCTTATGCTGGTCCACGCATTCTCCATTCTCATTCTGTGTATGGGTACTATGAATGTAAGGTATTCATACTTGTAGCCTGCAGACATACTGAATGGTTCAGCTGTGCCTCCACACGGACACAAACCCGCAGCTCACAGTACCACAGATACTGTGGAAGTGTGTTAGCATGTGAGCTAAATCCCCAGGGTGCCGGCTCCACTTGCATGCACAGCTCTTGAGGCGTTGAGTGGGAGGTTTAGTAACATACACACTGGACAATCATTGACCAGCTAATTACTGCTACATACACAGTCTTGGTTTTATAGATGGGAAACAAACAAAGTCAATCGACACATGAGGAGAATTGAAGTGACAGATGTAAATCAATTGGCTGTTGAACTCTTGCATAAACATTTGGTCACAGTCACAGGGATAATCTTCAAAAGTAATTCCTTTACAGACATCATCTTTAAAAGTATTTTTTTGGAAATTTTTGCCCAGCAATTCACGTTTGAAAAAGGGTGCTGATTTACAGATAGGTAATAAAGACATAGTTCCATGGTAATAACACAACAAGAAATCCAAACAAGAAAGTTTAGTTTCCAAACAAAAATGTTCCTTTTCTTTAAAGTGTCAACCAAGTGGCTTTAAAAAATACTCTGATCTGTTCACTCTGTCAGGACTGTCTGGTTTGGATGCCAAATCCAGTGGCCGCTTGGGCACTAGGGCCATGGTCTATTACATGTCCACCACTATCATTGCTGCCGTCCTGGGAGTAATCCTGGTGCTGCTCATCCACCCCGGAAACCCTAAGATGAAGGAGAAGCTTGGAGAGGGCAACATTAATGAGGAGGTCTCCAGCCTGGATGCCTTCTTTGACCTCATCAGGAACCTATTCCCCGAGAACTTGGTCCAAGCTTGCTTCCAGCAGGTAAGGGATGTGTGTGTGTGTGTGAATGAATGTGTGTCAGGGATATCTCCCCTAGAAGGGGATTTGAGTATTTATTTATCTATTTCTTTTTTTGCTTTACATTTACTTTGAGGTCATCACAAAATTTTGTGAACACTTGTAAATGGTATAATGAAGGTAGTTTGAATGTTTTAATGATAAACATTAACAGATTGGTATGTTTAAGAAAAAATAATAATTTCATTTCATTTCAATAAGATCAAATGAACATGCACTCAGTAATTTAGTTTTTCTGGTGTATTCAGACAGCACAGATTCACACTAGTCATCCATCAAGTAATTTCCTTTCTACCGCTCACTTCAACAGATCCAGACTGTTGTGAAGAAGGAGGAGGTAATCGAGGCCGAGGTGAACAGCACCCTGGACGACTTCCTCTCCAACGCCACCAAGGCACCACCAGTTTACATCACCAAAAAGAGCCTGCAGTTCAAGAGTGGGATGAACGTGTTGGGTAGGATTACTCATGCATGATTCAATTCAGTGTCACATTCCATTGATGTAACTGGAGAGAGAAATAGTCTGGGGAAGTGTCAAAAGAAATCATATGCAGTAAATCAAATGTTATTAAGGAAACAAATCAAATATAACAAATTTCCTCTCCCACATTTAATCAGCATTTATCAACAAGTCCAGTAGCTAGCTAATGGCTAATACCCTGTGTCCCAGAACAGATTCATGTGTCAGACATGGGCGGAACTCATTTTCTGGCACTGTTGAGTGAAAGTGTTATTTGCCTGACTCACTTGCCTGAAAGTGTGAGTTGCCTGACTGGATGGAGTGCTCCCGTTTCTCCCTGACTTGTTCTATAGGCCTCATCGGCTTCTTCATCGCCTTTGGAATCTGCATGGGTAAAATGGGTGAGAAGGCCCGCCTGATGATTGAGTTTTTCAACATCCTGAACGAGATCGTCATGAAGCTGGTCATCATGATCATGTGGTAAGGGCCATTACACATGATTCATCAAGACACATCTGTTCGTTTCTTTATTTGCAGCAGTGTATTGGCCTTCTTTATAGCCAAGTCTAGATGAAACCAATTACAAACCAATAGCAAACATTTATCTTGCATGTTGTGGAGCTTATATGATACCAGAGCAGTGCATGCAGCACAAGCAATTGTCAGTGTTAAGCGATAAGGATGGGAATTTTCCTTGTATGAAGTAAACAGCTACATTCAGAGCTATCGCTTACAAGAACAATGTGTTTTCTGCGCTTCCAAAAAGATTTGGTAAGAGTTTAATACATCAGTTTTACGTAAATGTTCATGCTGATTAAGCCTCTGGAAATCTGAAGTGAATAAATTGACTCCAGACTCACATTTCGGGTTTGAGACATGGTCTCGGTTTACCCAGGCTAACTGAAGCCTACAAGTAGGCTGTGGCTCTCCAGTCTGTGATAACAGATGAATGACATTTTCTCCAGCTTCATATGAGTAATATGATTGACTGTCCCCAGGTACTCTCCCTTCGGTATTGCCTGCCTGATCTGTGGCAAGATCATCTCCATCAAGGATCTGGAGGTGGTTGCTAAGCAGCTGGGGATGTACATGGTGACTGTGATCATCGGTCTAATAATCCATGGAGCCATCTTCCTGCCTTCCATTTACTTTGCCATCGTGAGGAAAAACCCCTTTACTTTCTTCATGGGCATCTTCCAGGCTTGGATCACAGCTCTGGGAACTGCCTCAAGGTCTCCAACATAACAACTCCCTACTCTCTAAGAATCCACAAGCTGTTACCCAAGAAGAGCTACACTGCCATTTATTTTTGACAAACCTTTTACTCTGCATCACTCTACCCCTTTGCTCTCTCTCTCTTTCTCTTTCTCTCTCTCTCTCTCTTTCTCTCTATCTGTCTACCATCTATCTATCTGTCTATGTATTTGCATCATTCTCACAGTGCTGGAACACTGCCTGTTACCTTCCGTTGCCTTGAAGAGAACCTGGGCATTGACAAGAGAGTGACCCGTTTTGTCCTCCCCGTTGGTGCCACCATCAACATGGATGGGACTGCCCTCTATGAGGCTGTGGCCGCCATCTTTATTGCCCAGATGAACGGCATCCACCTTGACCCTGGCCAGATCGTCACCGTCAGGTAGCATTGTGTGCCCTTTAGAGGGCCTCTTCTCTTTAAGTATGCCATTCACTGTACTTGTCGATCATCAACTTAAACTGACAAATCAATTTTGTCATCTTCTGTATGTACAGCACATGATTAAAGAACACTCTCAGTTCTCAGGCTGTATCTTTTAAAATGAAATGCATAACACTAAAAAATCACTAAAGTCACTAAAAAACTAAATGTAATTTATTAATCTAAATGTAATTTTACTTTCAGATGTGAGTTTCAGTTGCATCTTCAGCTCAGTTGAATTGTATCTTCAGCACCAGCAATGCACTTTAATTAACACGCTGATATCCAATCAGTTTCCCTACTGATTCTTTGACTGCGAAGTGTCAGTCACTCTTTTATTGTTACAACTCAAATCAGTAGAAAATAAAAACATCTCCAATCCAAGCCGTTCCTCATTGGAAGTCAAACAAGGGTTGCTCCTCAATAGCGCACAGTGCCCCAAAAACCCAAAAAACCCCAAAACAGTTCCTGAGCGTTCTATTTTGTTCCCAAACTACTGCCATTACACCCTTGGAATTTTAAAACAGAAGCCCTATAGGAACAGCTTATCAAACTCTCTTGAAACGGTCTGTAGTGGAATAAACCTTCTTCTGTGTACAGTAGCCTTTAGCAGAGTGTTTCAAAGACTGATAATGTTATGTGTTCTTTTCCAGTCTCACTGCCACCCTGGCCAGTATAGGTGCAGCCAGTATTCCCAGTGCCGGCTTGGTGACTATGCTACTGATCCTGACAGCTGTTGGCCTCCCGACACAGGATATCAGTCTGCTGGTAGCAGTCGACTGGCTGCTGTGAGTAGAGGCACTGGATGAGATATGGGTGGATGTTTAGCCTGCATATAAATCACTCACAAGAACACACATGTTTTATGGGGAAAAATATCCTTTCCTTCATTTTTTCACTTGACTTTTACACTTTCTTGCAGTTGGGCCCATACACACGTTTAAACTAAAAGCGCTACAACACTTACTGTACACCTACTGCACACCTACTGTACATATGAGTGCACAAACACACACACACACACACATACTGTACCACATAGATACCTATTTTAAATAGCTTTTGCAACACATTTAGTGAACCAAATCTGTTTTCCTGTGCTACTCAACAGGGATCGCTTCCGTACCTCAGTAAATGTGGTCGGTGACTCCTTCGGTGCCGGGATTGTGTACCACATGTCCAAGGCAGAGCTGGAAGCCCTCGATGCCCAGCATGGCAAGTCCGACGACATCGAGATGATGACCAAGACCCCATCCTACTACGACGACCTCAAGAACCACCACGAAAACAACTCCAACCAGTGCGTCTATGCCGCTCACAATTCTGTACTGGTAGATGAATGCAAGGTACAACTCACGCTTACGGACATAGAGACTTGTATATAGCCACATCCTTGCTGCATGCATCTTTCCTTTCCTGTCCTTCTTTCTGCATGTTTGTCTGTTAGTGTAAATACATACACTGAATGTTGTAAAAGGTGTATATATTTCCTGGAACATTTCTGTGGGAAAGCAGTTTTTTTTTTACACACATGCTTTAGCCATACTTCAGGCCGATTCTGCATAAGCAGACGTCTTCATACTTAAAGTCATTGCATAAATGCAGTGTCACTAATGTTGTTGAGAAATCTGAGGCGGGCCAAGCATAACCCATTTTGACACAAGTAGGCATACCTACAAATGTCACTGGGTGGTTTGTAATATGTGGGTAGGTACTTGCTAGTGGGGAAAAAAAGAGTCCATCAATAAACACTCTTCCCCTGGGGTCACTCACCACATCAAAGATGCTATTGGCTGGGGGAAGGGTTAGAAGTCTGTCGTCTCAGGGAATTAGGGATTGATCTTCCCCAACACTACGACCATCAGATAGCACCTTTCTTGGGCTCTCCACAAGAGATTTGAGGGATCAGAATGATCTACTTGCCACTCTGGTCTGTGAGCTGATTACCATGTCCCTTAGCACTTCTGTGAAATAAAGACCTCTTCTCTCTGGTGACTGGCTGCATTGGTGACGTCTGCTGCCTCCACCGAAACACACACACACACACACACACACACACACACACACACACTCAAACTCTCATTCTCACTATCACTCTCCCAGAGTACATTTTTAGATGACCGAGATGTTAAAGAAGGGCCAGGGGGTGATTTATTAGCACTGCATAATATCATTACACTTCCTACTCAACCTGACACTGAGTCTCTGTCGGAAGAAAAAAACACACAAGAGAGCTCTTTGGGGGCTCTTTCGTGCCCCCCTCATTCGCATGAGAAAAGATAGAAAAATGCATAGAAGCAGAGGGCGGAGGTGATTTTTGGGGAAAGGCACAAAGACGCGGAGGTCATGCCGATCTGGATCCGGGCGCTATGACAACTCGCACGAGATGAAATGCATGCCATTGGATTCAGACAGCGCTCGCGCCGTAGTTACCAAGGGGATACATTCAATCAATGATGTTGCTTAGAAACGGCTGCCCATTCACCCCCCCCTCCCCCACCTGGTCTTCTTGCAGAGTCTGTGACACAAAAAAGCTGCTTTCTCCAATTCTGTCTTTTTATTCTTGCATGACGCGCAAGAGCTGTACATTTTGTATGTGTATTGAAACGACTAACATTTAATCCAAAGATGCAAACCATTTGTAGATGCCTTGCAAAATAACTCTGTAACAACCTGCATATTAATGTTGATATTGCATGTTATTATATATTATATTTTATATACTTTTGTACTCAATGTATCTGTATGTATCTATATGTGTTATGAATGTGTTTATGTATGTGTTCATTGTGTTTTGTGGTATGTTGTGTGCTTATGAAAATAATGGCCCCTTAGTAACTTATTTGAGAATGAAATAATTCCTCATCTTGAAGAAATCATACACCCCCCACCCTCACCCCTTAAGCATGACTTAATTATCCCAGGCATGGTTTAACTCTTCTGGACCACTGCAAATTACCCCCCATGGTTTCATTCGGAGGCGACGAATGCATGCGCGGTGTCAAAAAGGCCAAAGGCCCATTAGCATGAGCTGAGCAGGGCTTCTCAAGCACAGTTCATTAAGACAGAATAATGAAGGCAACGACTAAGAGTAATGGAAATGTCAAGTGATCTTGACAAAGCTGAATGAAACTTTATTTGAATTGCCCATCACAGGTCAACATAACAATGCCATTAACCATGGTACATGGTAGATGGAATATCTTAACAGTGAATATCCAGTGTCACTGCATTGTATTCAGTACATTCTTTGATACTGTGACAGCATAACAACATATCAAAAGTGCGACAGCTTCAACATTTCAAGAGCTATCATGTTAGTATAAAATCACATTAAGATTCCATGTCATGAAACTGGGTACTAACTGTCATAGTAGTAATAACTAATAAAAAGATATGGCATCTTCCATCACAGGTTAATGGCATATGTTTGTAACTTGAAGCGTATAAACAGGATCTCGTTCAAAGGGAATCCATAGTTTACTCTTGTCACATAAGCCACACTACATGCTATGTGCCTTGGAAATGCTCTTCTAGATGTTCATGAATTCCTTTCAGGTAACCTCGGCCACGAACGGTTCAACTGCTGCGGAGTACACACTTGTTGAGGAGGAACCGTGGAAACAAGAATAATGCAAGCACACATATCCCCAGCACCTGAGCCCACAAGCTTTTCTATTGGGTGAAAAACAAACAAGCAAACAAACAAAAAAAAACAGCAAAACGGGATAAAAATGAAATTCAAATGGAAGTACTGTTTTTATTTTAGTTTTACTGTTGTTGATGTTGTTCTTGTTCTTGTTGTTGATGATGTTTCTTTTTTTAATATTCCCTTTTTTAAAAAAACAAAAAATTAACAAATCATCTGGCTGACTGAAAACTAATACTAATTGTGAAACGGATATATTAATACTCCATCTGATAGCGTTCTAATGAGTGTGCACAATGGACATCAAGGCTTGGGAGGGTTAAGTTAGGGAAGAGAAAAGAAAACAAAGATCAAATATCTACCTTAAATTATTCATAAATATAATATATATGTGTACTGTATTTGTGGTTGCCATGACAGCATGTCAGTGAGGGGTTAGAGAGAGTCCTTGATGTAAGGGAGTAGCAAGGGGAGGTGAGCAGTATACTGTCACTGCAGCATCCCATCTCCACAACCTTTGACTTCCTGTTATCTTGAAAGATTGAACAAGCAATAGCCTTCTACTCTGAGAGGTCTACCCCCTTTGGCCACATAAGGCCCTTACCTCATGTGATAATACCCCTCCACACACACACACACACACACACACATACACACAAGAGTCACTTCTTATTACACTGACTGAATTACAAGCAGGCCCTCCCCATCCCTTGGACAGCTTCCTCACCCCTCGTTGACCACTGCTCTGCCTCCCTATACCCATTCTCTCTTCCTGGAGACAAACTGTACCTTGAAAGAGTGATCCTCTTTTCATCTCTCCTTCTCTCTCTCTCTCTCTCTCTCTATCTATCTCTCTCCATCTTCTCTCTCCAGGATTACCTCTTCGCTCCACTCTCCTCAATTCTCTTCTCTTTTCTCCTTTCTCCTCCTTAGCCCTCAGGTCACCTCCACTCCTCCTTCCTTTTCCCCTCTATCCCTTCCTTTCTTGATGGCATCCTGTTCTCTGCTGTGTGTTTCCAGTGAGAAGAGCTGTGTTTGTGAATCCAGTTTGAATACAGATGCAATTCTTACCTGTGTAGTTACTATGACCTATGAGAATGACTATGTAGGCTGTGGCATGTTGGCCTTAGATGCATGTTTGGGACCAAGTAAG
This sequence comes from Tenualosa thibaudeaui, assembly GCA_027481765.1. Lineage (NCBI taxonomy): Eukaryota > Metazoa > Chordata > Actinopteri > Clupeiformes > Clupeidae > Tenualosa > Tenualosa thibaudeaui. The sequence goes on from JAIFZK010000007.1 coordinate 9,652,486, forward strand.
CACACAAATAATCTACATACCCTTCCAAGTCAGAAACAAATGAAAAAAGAAAACCATTTCAGAGGGATCACCTTATAATTCAAGCACAATGTTTGTTTTTGGCTGTTTACTGCTGACAAAGCACATTCCCTCCTCTAATTTGAAGGCAGTTTCGCCTTTCTTAATCAGAATGCTGACCACTGCCTAGAAATGTGAGCACAGTCACTCAGAACAGAGACAAGATCATATCAAAAAGTGCCAATCAGCTTTAGTCGCTGGATCTGTGAAGGCTAGTGACAAAAGCTACATGCCCATTGTTCTCAATACTGGCACTGACAATGTGTGTGCTCCCAACAAAACATTATGTGTCTGGGCCAAATTAATTTAGACCATAAAAAGGGTACCGATGAGGAAGGATCCTGAACGTCAAGCTATGTGGTGGTGAGGAACTGCCTACACTCTGAAACCCACAGCTGTGCTGCTCTCACCAGCTGTTTATCTTTCAATTGCCAAAATGCCTATTGCCTTTATAAATTCATATATATATATATATATATATATATATACAGAACATATATACATATATATACACGTAATACAGCTGACATGACATTTAATATATTGACTGTTTACAGACATTAAAATTTATTGAGCCAAACTTTAAGGGGAAAAAAACAGTTCAACTATTTGAACTAAAAAGACGATTCAACTATTTTGGAATGGGCAAATGAAAAGCACACAGGGAGGGGTCTTTCCAAGGGTAACATTCCACTATCATTTCCTTGAGATCTCTTCCTTTGAAAGCACATTGTTAAATGGTTAGACTTGAAAATCACAGCTTGAGCTGCTTTATAGGTGCATAGATTTAGCTTAAAAAAATCAGTTCTGTTGACTCTTGGAAAAAAAAACAGGACAAAAAAACTGTACAATTTTAGATGCACCAGATCCTCCATGAAGGTATCTCTCCTCGTATTATTGAGCCTTGAACTTCATTCCTTGACTGTTCTCACCGCCCCACAATGCTGCAGCATACCAGTTACACTCATGTCAGCGTCGGCCAGATCAGGGAGCCCAAATCGGCTGAGCTGTCAACTCAAGCTCTTGCCACGGAGAAGTCTTTCCCTCTCAAGGAACCAAATGGTGAAAGATTTGACACGCGTGCACATATACACACACATACACACACACACACATGCACATACACACATACAGCTATAATACTTGGTTAATTTGAGTGCTGTGCAAGAGACTTATCTGCACGTTCTAAAGGTCCGGATTTGGTTTGATGTTCTCTGTATGTCTTTTCATTTCATTTCTTCTCTGTGCTCACTCGTTCTTGTTCGTCTCTGCTCAATGACGACCTTGCCTTGAAGTTGTTTAACCACAGTATTTACAGTCGGAGATCACACTGTTAACAGTAGTAGCCTAAAGTCTAACTCAGAATTTACAATGCACTCATGAAGTCCCTTCTGTCTTTGAGGAGTGTTGTCACCCTCTCTCCTCCCCCTGCTCCCATTTCTCCCTGAACCTCTCTTCAGGAGAGCCCGGGATGCACAATTATTCACATGCATTCCGGGACGTTCCCGCCGTGTAGATACTAGACCTGTAATCGGGTGACCTCTAGTTCGTGAGTGTGAATGTGAGCCTGCAAACAACAACTGTTAGTTAAGGGCCAATTCAGCGTAGCCCAGGGCACTCACACAAGTCGAGTGGGTTTGGTGACAAACCAGGACAACTGAATATGGCCACTGAGATGAGCTCGCCAGTGTAGATGCATGGACCTTTTTTTTCTTCTTTCTGTTCTCTTTTTGGACCAGTTTTCTGAGAAGCATGGAACTGAAGTGCCTCCTTGCACTTTGTGTACATATTGTAGGTAACTGATTTTATTTTTCGGCAAGGGGACATGTAGAAATAGTTTATAATTGATGTGACATTTTTGTAATCCTATAGGAATATATATCTTATATGTTCTTCATAAAATGAAATAGATAGATCAGAAGTGTATAGATAAGAATGTGTAATAAATGCCTGTTTTTGTTTCATTTCATTTTAAATCTGTTCCTAGTTGTGTCACTTAGCTGTTACATATCCAATATAAATATCTTTTTGTATCTAATGAATGTTTTGAATGTTTGGTCCCTTGAAGATAAAATGTTGTGTGTGCATTCATTTTCATTGTACATAAATATATATATGATTTGCTCTGTTGAATTTCAATGCAGAATGTTCTGGAGTTTGGGCATGCCTCAATCAGAAACAAGACAAATTGGGAGGCTGAGAAAATGCATCACAGTGCGGTTGCACTAGTTGTCCACTAGGGGTGATCTTACTTTGCTTGTGGAATGTGGTAATTATCCTGTTATGTGCCAGCTCTTCAGCACAGATGTTGAGGATTTAAATTTATACTCTGTGTACATAAAAGAAATAAAAGACATCACTACTGTTGTCAGCTCTGATTAAGTACTAACCAGAACCACTTTTGAAGAGCTTGAAACATAAACTGTGAGCTGATTTCCTAAAGAATTCACAAGGTGCAGCTCTATATGATAGATAACAAGTAAACAACATATCTAAACGTCACCCCTGTGTGTCATCAATGCAAATCATAAGTGCATGCTTGTTTTTCCCCACAAGCATATACTCAGTTACTCTTCGGGCCTAAGGATGGATATATTCTTGAAGAGTTGACCAATAGTCAAGAGCATATATTTTACAGAATCACAAAAAAGGCAGCCATTCTAACATCCCCGTCTGTATCCAGTGTGTTTTAGGATCTACCAGCTGTCACATAAGACAGACTGCAAAAAGCCCAATTAAAAAGGCCAATTAAATTTTTAGGGTATGTGACCAAAAACAAGGGCCAGTAAGGAAACCAATCAGTGACATGCTGTTTGTCATTTACACACAGACAAGTTGAGTTAGCCTGACCTCAGACCTCTCTCTGATACTTTTCCTCTTTGTTAAAGTCCGCTCATCATTTTCATCCAAGTTGAAAATGACTGGGTTGGGACACAGTAGAAAAATATATAAATATATATATATTAAAAAGAGATACAACTACAGTTTTGTTCTTTACCAGACCTGTGGGGGAAATTTTCATGTTCATACATATCAGTATGTGTTGTACCACTGGTGTACATACAACTATGATAACTAATAAATGTTGATTCAACTAAGCCTGCTTCCTCTGTTTTGTCCTTTACAAGAACCCAATATACATACAGTATACATGGTGCCACTTACAAACCTTTCATCTTGCGCACGTGAGCATGCCTGCAGTCAGCGCATTGCGTCTTGTTTATTTTGGCGTACAGATTCTACGTTTTCATTACAGCAAGATGCCATGCCAACTCTTGCTCTGATATGCCCAAATGTAAGTGACAAAAAAATGCCATTGAGGCACATTTACTGGCACAGTCCTACCTTTCCTGACAAATAGTAGACACGTACACTGTAGCCGTTCATAAAATGTCTTTTACAATTCTGTATTCCTTGCAAAAAAAATCTATCCACAGTCTGTGAAAACAAATTCTGTGAAAACAAAACAGTTCTCCAGTGTTCTACAGATAACCCCATAAAACCCCATATTTCTGCATTATTTTGGGGGGGAACATTCATTTGTTTCCCCTATATTTCAAGGAGCTTGTTTAGAGTCTGTTTTATTTGGCTACTGTGCTATAGTAATATACAGCACGGTACTGTTTGCAAACTGTTCAACACCAAGCTCTTGCATTATTCCAAGATGGCCGTCTCTATTGTCTCTTTTGTCTGCAGTCCAAGCAAAAATATATGCCTCCATCATCATTTGGATTCCATGGCAACCATGTTCTGTCTGACTGCATGTGGACCCCTCCTTCCCCCACCCTCTCCTCCTCCCCCTTCTCCTCTTCCTCTTCGCCTCTCTCTTCACTGCCCTCCATTCTTCCCTCCCCCCTTCTCCTCTGAAGACCAGCACCAACACCATTTCATGTTTTACTAGACATGTTTTTATTTTAGCCCAGGACTTCACAAGCCTATTTCTAGCCACGACCGTTTGTTAAGTCTTTGTTACACACTCATAACATACTCCTATGCTAATACATTTTGCTATTTTGTCTTCAGAGTCAATCAAAGGCGACAGCAGTAAGAACATTACAAACAGGAAGGGATACAATTGTGTTGAGCACCCTGACAAATGGAGTGAAATGAATGAACGTCATCCTGAACAATCTGTCTGGAGGAGTAGACTCCTCTTAGCAGTGTTCAGTGGATTTCTTGTGCAGTCCCCTTTGTGGTTTAATTACAAATATTTAATTATTCATTCATAATTAGTCATTCTTTTATAGATTGCTTTGATCACATTGTGTGTGTGTGTGTGTGTGTGTGTGTCACAGTCAGAATCATAATAATACTCTTCAACATTTTGGAAAAAAAAAACCTTTGTCAATTAAACTGAAGTCAAATACAATAAGAGTCTAAATATATCACAACCTCCTGGATGACCACATGGTTAAATATTAATTTCAAAGGTGCAAAAGTTTTATTTAATAAAAAAGGAGATTGACTTCTCGGTTTGGTCTGCTGATAAACACTAAACTAATGAAAATATTGTATACACACACAACCAGCCAAAAATTATAAATTAAAATAGTAACATCTTGTTGTCTTGATCTAAAACATACAAATCCCAAATCCACAGGAAACAATATGAAACATACACAATATGTTAATAGAAAGAAACTGCGATTGAAAACAAAGAACGTTAAATTTCCTGTGGACCGTCCATTTTCAGACTGTTCCAGCAAGAAGGAAAAAAAATCATTTAAACATCCTGAATCATCATTCATTGTCCCCTCGCCTCAGTATTGCCTGTTCTGTCTCCATGACTAACCTGAAACATCCTAAGTCCAAGCTTATTCAAATTCTTTGCTCTGAGCGCCATATATACAGCTTCGACCTCTTATCAATAATCCACTTGATTATCTTTTATTTCAAATCCACCCTCATCCACCCTGCATGCGCCACTTAGACCACAAGCCCCGCCCCCCCAACCCACCCCACCCCGTCACACCTCCAACTCTACCTGCATACTCTCTATCTACCCACTGTGTAAGTTTGCAGCAAAGTTTGGTCTCAATCTGAACTCATCTGACAGTGTTGATATCACTGAACTCACTGAATCACTGATCAAATAGAAGTCCACTTCAGTGAGGGGCAACCATGCAAAACCATGGGAGAATCCATAGTGAACCTCTCGCTTGTAGAAAGGACGAATATACGCTATATCTCTGCTTCCACTTTTTGTTGTTTTGTTTTCTCTTTTGTTTCCAGTAAGAAATAGACAAACTGACCCTAATTACAGTCTACACATCCCCTCCCCAAACACACATACAAATACATTATACTGTATGCATACATATAAACATGCATTCACACACCCTCTCACTACATATCTTTTCATCTAATTTAATACAAACGCACACACACACACACACACACATACAAACACACACAGAGATAAACACACAATGTGCGTGTGTGTGTGTGTATATACAAAAGCACAATCATCACAAGCTGGTGGGTGTTGTTTGAGTTTCGTGCTTGTCATATCTGCTCTTACTCTCCTCATCTCAGTATGTGTCTGGGCTCTCTAGCCGCTAGGCCTACTCTCTCTCTCTCTCTCTCTCTCTCACACACATACACACACACACACACACTCTCTCTGTCTCTCTCTCACACACGCTCTCTATCTAACTCGCCCCCAGGGCCCTTCCTCTGTCCATCGATTCACGCCTTCTCCGAGGAACCCTCCACGGTGATGGCAGTGAACTCTTCAGCGTTGCCGTTCTCCTGGATCTTCTCCTTGTTCATGAGCGTCACCATCTCCTGCTCGCGCTCTTCGGCGCGGGACCCCACCACGGCAGATGCAGCCCCGTTGCCCTCTCCACCACTCTTGCTGATGTTCAATGTCTGGTGCTTTCCACACCATCTGCAATGGAAAGAAAAGAGGCCCGGGACATAAATCATTACCGTTCACACTGCATTTGTTTTTTGTTTGTTTGTTTATAGTGTTGACAAATCTGATTCAGTGTTACAGCTGATTCAGCTGATTAAGTGTTACTGCATTGGTTAAACCATGGCATTTGTCAAATGTGTCTCACCTTTTCCTGGTCAAAATGGCAGCGATAACAAGAACAATGGCTGCGATTGCCACAATCACTAGAAGAATGACCAGCCAGTCTGTTAATGGGGACAGAAGGGAGAACAAGTTATACAGGATTGCAACTGAGAATCACAAGTCAAATATCCAATAAAGGCTGGTATAATATTTACTGAGAGTGCTGCACACACAGAAATGAACAACCTAATAGTTTTAACTGATTGGTTTTAGCAAGAGGCCTTCATTGGCTCTCAGTAAGCAGTTTCTAGTTATGATATAGTGTCTGAAGTTAGACACTATATCAGAACACTATAATAACATACGCTCACATGCATCTGCAGTAGTTATCAATCAGTTATTAATTGTTAATTACCTCCACCAAAGAGGTTATAGTTTTGCCGGTGTTTGCCTGTCTATCTGTTTGTTTTTCTGTTTGTGTACAAAATAACTTGAAAAGTAAATTTTCAGATGATGTTGGTATTAGGTCAAGGAACAGATTTTGGAGGTGACACTGCCTGGAATTTCCATTGCTTCTGTGACCCCATTGTCTTGGCGAAGGTCTGTGCTCTCCGAGTGCTGTTCTAGTTACTGATGCTTTATAAGATGAATGGATAATGCATGCAGGGGGTAGGGGCTAAGGGACGTATGCTCACCACTGCCCTGCTTCTCCATCTGCTCTTCCGTATGCCTTGATTCCACCACCTTCCTGCCCGCTCGAGCATTCACTACAGAAATACAAAACAGTGGTGTGGATTTGAAATTACTGTATGCTAACTTCAAAGGAGTGGCCAAAACAATCACTATATACAAAACACAGAAACACACAAATATAGCATCAGAAAGTGATGCCACCATCCCCGTCCATACAAACACACTTTCACACACACACACAACAACAACAACAGCAAAAACAAGAAACTACATGGATGTTATTCTAATCTCTGTCACCGTGAATGAAATATGATTTCTGATTAAAGCTGTTACTGGCTTGTCTCTGCTGTTATGATGGTGTGCTTGTCCATAGTGGAAATACCAAACACCAGGGGGCGCTGTTTGGCAGACCACTTGGTGCATAGGTCTGCATGGCTACTTTTTCACCGAATCAAGTAGTCAAAGCATATATAAAAATACAACAAATACCACTACCATTTACCTATACATCTCAGCTAGCTTGCTATGCTACTAGTTGCCAATTCATTTGCACTGGTTTAAATAAATGGATGTTTAACAAGGATTTGGGAACTTTTTGTTTGTTGGTGTGAGAAATTATTTTTGTTGTGAGCTGATGTGAAGTTTTACAACTTGTGACTGTAAAAATGTATTTGCTCACTGCATCAACAAATAATAATAATAATAATAATAATAATAATAATAATAATACAAATCAGGTACAGTCACAGCTATTATTTTTGTTAGTGTGACAACTGACAAGAGACATCTGGTGTGTTATAATGACCAATTCTGTATGATGTGGGGCCCTGCCACCCAGGAACAAGGAAAGTGATATATCCAATCTGGAAGTAGTGCGTGGAGAAGTTTGCTGAAGCTGACAGCTAACCTGTGTTGCTCTCTGCTTTGTATTCTGGCCACTCTGGTGTTACTTCTGCTACTGGCTTAGGAGTCTCCTTCACGACTGGTATGTGTGTCTCTAGGATCTCTTCTGTGGTAGGCATGATCCCTGAACCTGTGGTGTCGTCTGGCATCCGGACACCGGTCACCTCCGTAGGGCTGGTCCTCTGGTCCTCATCTGGGGCCTCTGGGGTTGTTTGGAACCCCCTCTCGTTCATCACCTCTGTGCTGAGATTGGTGATAAACGTAGCCTCCTTTGTGTCATTTGTATTGAGAGTGGTGTTGTCTGGTTCTCCTGCTGCCACGGTGACCAGGTCGCCGGCGACTGTCAGCAGTCCTGGTTCTAACTCAGTAAAACCAGTGGCTGTCCCAGGGCTGTCTGTGGTCTCTCCAGAGGTGGCAACAGCTTCTGCAGCAAAAAACAGGAGGTGTTATTACAAAAGTCCACACGAAAATCTGCTGCTCTGAACGTCCAACTTTAAGTCACAGTCGCATTTCTTTCTGTCTTTAAAGCATTGTACAAAACTAGTCTAGTTGTAGTATTGTTCTGTACTTTCCAATTTACTAAAGATGTCCATTTGACGATAGCCAACATTTCCACAAGCGAAAAAAAGAGAAAAATCTAGTATATTTGTTGTACAAGGTTACAGAGATGCTTAAGTCTTTTTGCTAGTTGTGGTGGGCAAACAAAAAAAAAAACGTCTTCACACTTAAACAGGCCTCATTAATTTATTGTTAGTTTTAGAGTGTTTATCAGGACTTGTTATCTGACTTCTATTAAGAATTCCCTTTCCCCATCACTCCCTGCTGAGCAATCATTTACCCTTGACAGTTCAGCTTGCTTGCTGTGCTAATGACAACAGCTTTTGCCATTTATCTATACTGGTTTCAATAAACAGATGTTTAGTGAGGATCCATGATGTCGCCTTATCTGCATGTGGTTGGTGTGGACCCCAGATCACACCATCAGATAGTCTGCCTCTACTGAATCTATTTTGAGACTTCATTCATTTTGTACTTTACTAAACGTCTGAGTCTTTCCGGGTTCTTTCTTTTAACAGGATTTCCCATTGTTCTTTTTTTCTTATCAGTAAATGAATTCCTTTGAATAGAATTCATGGGTATTTCATTTTCTGGGTTTGGCACAATCAAGCTATTCATTGTGGCACACTTCCTCTACCTCTTTTACTGTTCTTGCCATAATCAAAGTAAACTTTAGCCATGTCATACAACTGGCCTACAGATTATCATGATCCTGAGAGGTCTTACCACTGTCGGATTTTGTGGAGAGAGGGTTGATGGCGTTGTCACAGTTTGTCCCTAAGAAATCTGTTGAAGAAGGAAGGACAATACAGATACGTATATGCAATAAACATCTACACATCATGAAATTAAAAGAAAGGATGTAGCAATGTTAAATGATTTCAAAACATTAGAATACTTTTTTGTAACATTCTACAAACAAAATTCTCTTCATAATTTGCTAACTCTTCATCTCTTAATCTGTTCACCGAGTTCACTATTTAAAAACAAAATCTAGTGTTACACAGCCCTGGTTCTGTAAACTATAAACAAAATGGGAGCACCCTGTCCCACATCCAAATAGCAAACACAATGTGGAGCTTAAGGGGGCTTAAGCTAATGTGTCATACCTGTTGCATTATAACAGTAAGCATCAGAAAGCATGGTTGAGTTTCCTTGACTGACGGCAAAGCCAGTCTGGTTCAAGTAGCATTTTTCATGTGCTGTATGTCGTAGAATAGCAATGGTCATATTAGCTGTCCATCCATACCTGAAAGGGAACATCATGGTTAATTATCCTTTACATTGTCTGTCTGTCTGTCTGTCTGTCTGTTTGACTGTATTTAGGTTTATACACCTATAGGCCTGTAACAACTTCGACTAAACTGTGGCATCAGTGGTTGAGTTCCTCACCTGCAAGTCTCCATTTTGTTGTTGTAAGCATGTAGGACATTCTCCTCTGTTGCCAGCGTGGTGCCCAGTTTGAGGCACAGGTCAGTGGCATCATTGTATGAAAGCACATAGCGATCCTGGCCTTCCACGTGGAACACACCAGCATAAGAGCAACTGCGTGACTTCACTGAAGGGGAGACAGTGGAGAGAGATAAATGAGCCGCTAATAAGGCAAGTGACTAGCCTGGAAATCCTGACATTAGCTACTGCTAGCAAATTTAAATTTGTTCTGCAGGTTCGTCTGGTATGAGTCATTGGGATTCATTGGCTATGCCACTAAATCTCCAGCACCAGTTACATCAGTCTATGTGATATAGGCAGGTTCAGAGCCATGTAGAGAGGAAGACATATTGGCTTTATGCACAGAGACATTTTAATGTCCATTGGTGCAACATTGAGGGGTCTATTAGTTGTCACCAGTCCTTCATGTCTTCCTAGAGTCTGGTTCCCAGGCTAGCAAGTGATCATTGCTTGTCACATTCACACAGATACAAAATCTCACCACAGACTAACAACAAGTATTACTAGAATACAAGTGAAAAGGGGTATCACTATAGAATCAAGGCCTGACTGATATGTGCTTAGAAATTCAGATGTACTAAATTTCCACCTTAGGCCTATTTATCTCTTATCTCTAATCATTCATCCTTTGCTATCAATTCATTCATATCATCAATGTAATCCTGAATTGTCCCGTGTATATACTGTTCAGCACATTTACTTGCATTGTTTCTCATTCAGGACAGTAGTTAATGCATTATGCATATTTCGGTAACACTTTAGGTTAGGGTAAACATATTCAACATTAATTAGCAGCTTATCACCATGCATATTAATGACATAGTAGTCATTTGTTAGTCATTACAAGTCGTTTATTAACACCTTATTCTGCATGATCTTATTCTACCAGTAGCCCATTAACTAGACTTTCTCCAATATAAACTCCAAATCACTGCTTAATCATAGTAAGTAAGCTAGTTGTTGTGAATCATGAATTATGATCTCAATGTGCTTTGCTCAGTAAAGGGCTTATAAGGTGGTAGTAAAACAGGACAGTTATTCTCTATCAAAAATTAATAAGTAGGACTTATTTGGACACTATTAGGTACTTGTAGTTTTGGGTTTTGTTCCGATGAATAGGTCACATTTTTAAATGTTACTGAAGAAAAATAACTGTTCTTGTTGTACTACTGCCTTATAAGCCTAAACAAAAGCATATTAAGATCATAATTTATATACAACAACAAAACTAACTACGAATAAACAACAATTGGGAGTTTATAGGTCTGGGAGTTAATGGTCTATTATGGTAGAATAAGGTAATGTAGAATAAGGTATAAAGGATTTGTAGTGACTAACAAATGACTACCATGTTACTAATTTGCATGTTAATAAAATGATAGTTAATGGAAAATATGTACCCATATTTCATCAGAAAAGAATTAGCTGCATAAATATTACATGCATGTTCAACTTGACAGCTGAGATTGTGAATATGAGAACATTTTGTCCTGAATACTACACACATACAGTAGTTGTCTTAGTACCCCCAACATATTATGCACACACACACACACACACACACACACACACACACACACACACACACTGCTGGTTATGTAATGTGCCTCTATAAGGGTCAATTGGCCAGGTCTCTGGTCTTCACATATAGTAGGACCTCATTCCCCTTTGTTTTTATGAGTGATATGAATATACAATAGTGTGTTGACTACTTTTATTTTGCCTATTACTAGACAAGCACAGAAACTTAGCAAATCCTGTAGGTTGTTAAGAGAACTTGCTACAGTTCCAATGAGTATTTATAGTTATGCTCTTGTTTTTTGTTTGTTTCTTTCTTTCTTTGTTTTCTTTAATTCCTGTTATTATTACTTGAAGTGGCACTATTGTTTGCTTCAAGACAGCATTCAGTGCTGTTCCCAGGACAGTCTTCAGGAATTTTCTACTTTGCTTGAGTCACAGTATTTGCTTATCAAACATAAACAGTGAGCTCACAAGCAAGTGCACGTCAGATAACCTTTAATAAATGTTAGGGAGGGAAGTCATGCAGCAGCTTAATTCTTGTACCATAAAATCACATCATATCTTAAATAAGGCCTTTGTGTCAGTCACCTAATCTATTATAATGTTAAAAACATAGCAATATAAATAATTCTACCAGTATACTTGACCTGAACTGGGACAGTAAAGCAGTGAATGCATTATAGCATAATATAACAAAACTGGAAAAATAAAATATATCTGGCTTTACTTGGCAGAAGAAAAAATTCTAGTCCCTTCTCTAGAAGCTTCTTATTACATGTGTCATAGCATACGCCTGGTATAGAGAAATAACCATTATAATGGAATGGGAAATACTCAAGCAATTGTATTGCATTATGTACATATGTATAATAGTATAACTATACAAATTGTAAGTCATATTGTAAAGGGTCAAGATCCACTAACGGCTTTCTTGGCTGCAGGCAGCTTCACCATTTCTGAAGCTGGTGGCCATATTGATGAGGTCATTTTTTTTTTTTACTATTCATATCCAAATGTTTTACTCTCAAATACCAAGTATGAAATCAGTCAGATAATCAGTCAGCTAAACCAGACAAAAATAAACAGGAAATGCTTTATAGTTGTACTTTGAATATCAGATGAAAGATGTACATCTGTGGTGACTAAAGATAGTTGTGAAATAAACCACCAACTGTGTTTTTTAACCATTTTCCCCATTGTTTGTGGTGTAAACAAAACCAAAACAGCATGCATACACAATAGTTGCATACACATCAAACTGCTTTCTTGTGAACCACCCTACCACCCATACACATACAGTATATGCACACCCATGCACTTCAATTTTATATGCTCACACACTGTGGGTCAAAAAGAGAAGAGACCATAGAGACCATCTTGCTGCTTTTTGTCACCATAGCAACCACATCCCATGATCCAGAGCGTCTGTCCCTCAGGACTCCAAAGCTTTGTGTCGTGATTCTCTCTACACACACACACACACACACACATGGCTGAAACTGTCCACAAAGAGCCAAAAACCCTTCTACAATAACAGTTCACACACACACAAATTTTCATTTGCTTATCTAAGATCACGTTTTTAAGTGACTGCAGTACATCACATCAACTAAAGCGACAAGTACTGACATTTCTAACAAATCCGTGTTTTGATGTTTAGTCATCACCGGATATAAAGCTAGATCCGCTGTCAATGTGATGTTTGTTGGCATCTGATCTCCATGGTTACAGGTGCAAACCACAGATTGTGAAAGAGAGAGAGAAGGGGGGAGTCTGAGAACGTCAGAGAAAACAAGAAAACCCCCCAATGATTCAGACCAACATGTCTACTAATACATGCACAAACAATTAAGCCCAAAACTAACCAAAAAACAGTAGATGTCAAATGGTGATGTAGTTAGTCACATATGACCATATAATAAATATGTGTTTGTCTTAAACAATTGCATTGACCTCATGATGTAACCAAAACATCTGCAGTGGACTAAATGTTGAACTGTACCACATTGTGACCATTCAATGATCTCTCACTACATTATAAGCAAATCGTTTAGAACCATCTCTGCTATAAGCCGCGTGAAGGAAATACTGAGAATGGCATATCTTGACTATCTTGGGTATTTTGCAGATCTAATCCATAGAGCAAACCTTTAAGAATGATTTCCTACGTCAATTCGGTCTCTTTTTCCATTTGTTTGTGTGGGGAGAAAAATAAAAATGGAGACCAAGATGGTGATAAATGAGTAACTAGTTTGCTTTTTGCAAATTATTTGAATCTGGAAATAGTGACCCCTGATTATTCACCTTTTATTCTCATGTCCACTGTCTGCACTAATGGCAGGGAGTGGCGACCTTTTCTCGGAGGTAGACAAGTCGCAGGTCTGTGAATAATAACTAATACAATCTGACTTTGGTCACATTCAGAATAAGTGTATGTAATAGCTTTGATGCAATGGCAGTCAAACATTTCATTATGTCTCATAACCATTGCATCATAGCAACTCCTCAACACTGTTTGACATTGGCAGACAACCTTTTCATTTAACCCAAGAGAGTCTAGGTCCAAGGCACCATCACTAATAAGTAATGTCTCCTCCCCAACACGATTTCTTGACACTACTGATCCTGTCACGTCTCATGAGAACACCCTCAAGCAGCCTCAGGACCTCAATAGAAATCCACTCTCTCGTGTGTCCAGATACACTGTTCCTGAAAGCTCGGTGTGAGTATCAGCAAAGAAGATATAGTTAAAACAACACTGGCACTGGTTCTTTGGGTTTGTCACCACACACAATGTCACTGAGTTACATAATGCAAGGGGATTGTTTCTCATATTTCAGCAGGTGTATCAACTGTATATTGTTGATTCTAACCTCATGAAGAAAGAGCCAGGTGTATCCTGGAGAGGAACTTTCCCCATGGCTCACCGCCTGGTTGTGGGTGCTTCAACCGATGGGAGGTGATGCTTTAATGACTGTTAGCGGCAGTAAGAGGGAGTCCAGCTATTTCAGAGAGTTGAGAACCTCTTTTCAAATGCCAGCTGTACACAAACAAAATATAGTGACACCCCCCCCCCCACACACACACACCCTTCACCACCGCCAAAGTAAAAAAAGGAGGAGAGTAAACAACTGTCAGCTGTTGAAAACCCATCCACAGGGGTCAAAGAAGGCCATCTGAGACAAACTAGTTGCAACATGTCTCCAAGGTGTCTCCATTAACATGCAAAACAAGAAGTCATGGGAATCTGCACAAAGTCCAGGACCCTGTTTCTCTGAAACTCGGACTACTAAAGCCTCCTTTGTGGCCTGGAGAAGTTAGCGGTGTCTTTCTTACAGATGGCATGCCAGGACCTCCTGCTGCTCTCAGCTCTCTCTTTCTTTTTCTCTGCTCTCTCCTTTTCTCTTTTTCTCTCTCTCTCTCCCTGTTTCTGTCTCTCTCTCTCTCTCTCTCTCTCCCTCTCTACACCTCAAATCTGACAAAGCCTTCGCCACAAAATATAACCCAAGTGCAAGATAATTCTGACTCTGCAGCCAGATTTCCAGTAGAAGAGCCAGAGGCGCTGGGCTGCCAAAGCCAGGACCTGCATGCAAGCGTGTGGGCAGAGAAGGTGAAATCTGAGAGTTCTCCTAGTGGGAGCTCACCTGAGCAAAGTCACCTGAAGGTGATTCACTCATCCCCCCTCCACCACACTCTCTCTCTATCTCCTCTCCCCCTCTCTCTCTCTCCACCTCTATTTTATCCAAAGACTTGGCATTAGAGCATGCTACCTCTCAAACTGCTTGTATGAGCTGATAGATTTTGCCCACCCTACTGTAGTCATTGCCCTTAAGACCTTCACAGTATGAATAATGATGACAGCAACAACAATGAAACCGACGAGACAAAACAAAGTGGGTTCACCAAACCTCACAGGTTCCAACCAGATGAGACACGTCTAAAGCTTTTTCTATAAACATTTACACAAAAACGTTTATAAACAGCCAGTTCCTTTCACTCAGCAGAGGATTTTTAGGAGTGGAATCACTAGGCGTTGAGCTTCTGTTTCTCCAGCCACCAGCAAAGAACATGTGGACGGGGTTTGTGCGTGTGCGTGTGTATGTGTGTGTGTATGTGTGTGTGTCTGTGTGTGTGTGTGTGTATGTGTGTGTGTGTGTGTGTGTGTGTGTGTGGAGGGTGGGGGGGGGTTGGTCCTCTGGCCTTGTGCATTAAGGTTGTGTATATATTACAGCACTCTAGTCAGCCGTGCTCCTAGAGCCACAAAGGACTCAGTGTATATCAGAGTGCGGTGGGGTGGTGGGGCGGCAAAGGTTTGGGGGTTTGAGTGTGTGTGTGTGTGTGTGTGTGTGTAGTTGTATACTGGCCAAAGCCTCACTAAACTCACTAACTTCCTTCGGGATCAATAAAGTAACTCTACTCTACTAAAAAGCTTTAAAATGTAATTAATAGTCTTTCAGACAGTATTCAAAGACATACAGGTTAGCAGAAATTCGAGAGCCCCCTTTCCCTTGTTAAAGATTCAGGGTTAGGGCTTTGTGTATATGTGTGTGTATGTGTGTGTGTGTGTGTGTGTCAGTGTGTGTGTGTGTGGGGGGGGGGTTAAAACATAGATTGGCATCTCAATGAGGAGAAAAATCTGAGACAGAAAGAAGAGAGTGAAGGGACAGAAAAAGAAGACAGAGAAAGCAGCAGAGGAGAAGAAGTGAAGGATGAAGGAAAGGGTATTTGGAAGTTGCTAGCTGAAAGTAAGCATGGGTGTTGTGAGGAGGCATGTGGGGGGAGAGAGTGGGTAGGCACTGGCATGCAGAATGGGGAGTGGTTTGGGGGGGGTGCAGTGTGGTCGGACAGGGGGGTAGGTAGGGTTTGAGGCGAGCACGTGTCCAAGAGGCTTGGATGGCAGGTGAGGGCGCTCACCAATCCTCTGGCCACATGTCCACAAGTCCTCTCTTTGTCAGGCTGCAGGTAAGCACCCTAAGTTTCCCCCTCCCTCCCTCCCTCCGTGGGCCTGTAACCCGACTCCTCAGGTGGGGTAGAGGGGAGCCGGCGGGGCGGAGCGGAGAGGGCCTTGCGATGCACACATACCTGCGCACAGACCCCCATCAATCGCGCCTTGTTCAGTCTCACTGCCAGGCCCCGATGTAGTCAGTAGGCAGGGCACTCAGTAAACACACCAGAGAGCAGACTGACACACACACACACAAGTGCACCCATGTACTATACATACACATGTGCATGTATACACACACACATACACATGCACACACACACACACAGGAGAGAGAGAGAGAGAGGGCTTGGGGTACAAATCCCTCTCTCTACCTATATGAACATGTATGTGCTCAGAACATGAACATGTTTGTGTGCAGAAGGGTGAGTTTGTACAGAGCCCTTGATGAAAGTTGAACATACCACAAAGGTTGAAAATTAACTGTGGCCGGACTTCGGAGGTTTGGCACCGGGCAGCCGTGGGGCTGAGAGGGACAACACTGTCTCATGATCTCATGAGTGTCACCACAAGTGTGTGCTTCATTACCAGGAAAGGCATACACAAAAATGCCAACCACTGGCACAGGAGAGATACCCATGCATGGTGCACCACACATTCACAACCATGTCCACTTTGTGACTCTTCGTCCAAGGGTTTTGTCGTGGTAGATCACAGGGGCCCCTCGACAACACAGTATGCCTCTGAACCTTGACCTTATGGGCCATGATCTTTATGTGACCTAACTGTTACTAGCAGTTTACCGAACTAACCAAAAGGCATGTCTAAAGCAGAACTTGTGTGGACCTCCTCCCAATAATGTTTACTACTCCACCCAGTGCTCTCGAAACCTGCTCAACTCTTCACACAGGAAGTAACACACCCCTTCACCGTGCTTTATGGTGCTGCAAATTACTCGATACAAACCTGACAAACAAGCAAAACCACAAATCCACTAATACTAATCCACAATACATATACAGCATATATGAATAATATATATTCAAACATACAAGACTATATAGGTGAGAGTGAGACATATGTACTGTGCCTGGAATAAGTCCAGCACCAAATATGTGTGAGATACTACTGGCATTGTCAGTTACAGATGCGGGCACAAAGATTTACATTTACGGACAGCTTTGTCTTTGGCAGAAAGTCACAACAGTAGCGTGAAGCATCGCATCTCACAACCTGTTAGATTCAGAGGCAGCAGTGTAGAGACGCTCGCCTTCGCTCTCCTCCTCTCTCCATCACTCTCCATCTCTCTGAAAGCGCCGGTCCACAGAAAACAAAAGAGTATGACCAGACAGTGGTGAAGTGAAGGCTGAAGAAAGAGGGCAGAAGAGCAACTATGCCAGTACAGACAGACAGAGAAAGGAGTATGTGTGTGTGTGTGTGTGTGTGTGTGAGGGGGGTTGTGCATGGACATTGACACTTCTTTTGTGTCACACTCATATCGGCATACAAGACCCCACCTCTCTCACCCCCTTTTTCTCCCCAAAACAATAGTTATGACACAGAGAGAGAGCGCTTGTGACATTGTCTTTTGATGGCGGGAAATAGAGGTCATCTGTTGCCCGTGCCTGTGTGTGTGTGTGTGTGTGTGTGTTTGTGTGTGTTTGTGTGCGTGTGCATGCGTGCGTGTGTGTGTGTGCGCGCGCGCCAAGGCAGCCTGATTAAGCGGAGAAGTCATATTAAAGCTAAGGGAGAATGATGATGAGCACGCGGGCAGCAAGGTAGCCTAGAGGCACAGACGCATCCTGTCTCGCTCTCGCTCCGAGGCTCTGGCTGACGCTCTCTTTCTCTCTCTCTCTCTCTCTCTCTCTCTTTTTCTCCTGCGCGCTTGCCAATAAACTCGCTAGCCATTCGCTTGCCTTTGGACTCCTTTGTGTCTGCGCTGACTGAGCCCTCAGTCTGTCTGCACGAGGCTAGCGGCTGTCTGGGCTAACTGAGGTACGCTAGCCTCAGTTACACACACACACACACACACACACACACACACACACACACACTCACACACACACAGCCATATTTTATAAACCACATGCTGCAAAGCCGGCATGTTTCTTCTTCCCCACTACACACACTCACACACATACAAAGCCGCATGTGGGTTTCCACAACCAATCCACTTCCACTTCCACAATCCACTTTACATACACTGTACATTCTCTACATATAGACACACACACACACACACACACACACACACACACACCTGTGACCATGATCAACTGGCAACAGGAGAGACAGAGCTAAGACCGGAAAAAAACACCTTTAGACACTGGCTTTTATCACACATCACATCTGTCTTTCACAAACACACAGGCACACACACACACACACACACACGCATGCACACACACACGCATGCACACACACACGCATACACACACATGCATGCGCCTCACCTTCAGCTGTTTCTGACCTGGCGGAGGCCAGTAATCCAAAGGTGAACCCGATGAAAAGAGCCCACATCCTGGGCACAAAGACTGGCAGAGACTGTGGAGACTGTGGCTGCTGGAGGGTCTTGTGTCTTCTCTGTCAGGAGAGGGTATGGTGAGTGAGAGAGTGAGGGAGAAAGAGAGAGAGAGAGAGAGAGAGAGAGAGAGAGTGTGTGTGTGTGTGCGCGCGCGTCTGAGAGAGAGTCCGACGTCCACGAGGGAGTTCCTAGCGCTGGGTATCTCAGAGGCTCCTGGGAGTGCAGCAGACTTTGGCCAACTTTTTAATATTCTGCCTGTGTTAAAGAGTGAATGAGAGTGAGTGAGTGGGTAAGCGAACAGACAGACTGCTTAACAGCTCGCTGCAACGGCAGACGTGAGGGGGAAGAGGGTGGTGCCTTTTCGTACACACCCTTCTGCCTCTCCCTCACCGACACTCCCTCCACCCACCCACCCACCCCATCGCTCTCTCTGTCCCTCCCTCCCCTCCTCCCTCTCCCCTCACTCCATCCACTCTCTCCCTCTTCTCTTTTCTGTCTGACTGTTTTAGTCACTGTAGTTTTACTGTCTCAGAAGGTGGCCCTTTTCGTTTTAACCTGAAAGCTCTTTCCCCTTCCCTCTCTTCTTTCTTTCGTTTTTTTTCCATTCATTCTTTCTTTTTTCACTCTGATACCAACTGTTGCTGAGGGGACATCTGTTCTTTTGTAATGGTGTCTGTCTTTTTCCAGACTAAATACACACAGCTTTTACCCCTTCTCTGTCTGTTTTTATTCCCCTTTCTCTGTGTCTTAGTTATTAATAGTAATGCTGTTTAATATCTATATATAAAATGGGAGATTGAAGAAGAAGACAAGGGCCTAATAACGGGTGGAAATCAAGATGTCTGCCCTGCCTAATTACTATCGTATATAATTTTGGAGATGTACATGTGAAGAATTGCAATATTTCACTACATCATTTGATAAATTATTAAAGTTTTAAAAATAGCTGATAGAGTTTCACAATTACATATGAGATTGCTTGCCCAGCCAATTAACATGTTGTCATGGAGACCACAGTATACATGAAGTAAAGGATAATGGCCAGTGTGATGTGCGAAGCATGGAGTGGCATTGCCTCTGGCGAGTCATTATTTCCATCCAACTAGTCACCCCAAAGGCCGTTATCCCGCTTATCTCCCATTTGTATTTAGGATATAATTTTATCTCAAATTTTCTTTATATTTAAGAAATTATGTGCATGAACTATAGAAATAACCTATAGCTACTGTTAAGAGGGGAGAGTACACCGTGAAATACTTTACTACAGTTGTTATGGTTACCATTCATAAGCGCATTGATATGGAATGGTGTCAGATTTTTCGGATATACTTCATTTACATTTTTGTATTTAGCTTTTATCCAAAGTGACTTACAACTTGTCAACTATCAATTGTTCAGGGCCAGTCTCCCCTAGAGCAACTTCGGGTTAAGTGCCTTGCTCAAGGGCACAACGGTGGCAGCTGGGATTTGAATCCACAACTTTTCAGGCTACTTGCCAGGTTCCCCACTATACTACCACCGCCACGCTACGCTACCACCGCCCACGACTTCAAAGGTAGCCAGTTATACAAGGTTAATTCCCACCTCATCAGCCAATCAGAAAAGAGAATCCCATTCTTAAGGGATTCTTCGCTTCCACCTCACCATTATTTCCATCTAACCAGTCACCTTGCTGGCCATTATCCCTTATCCCCTTAAGCAAGCATGACCATATGACTGAATATTGCCTAGAAATGTACAGGATACCAAACAGTGCTTTTTAAGATAACTGTCCTATAATCTTTCCAGGAGACTTAACAGGTTCCATAAGAACCTTTTCATTAAAGGCACACATAATTAATCTGTGGTATAAATTCAAACTCTACAGTGCTGTATGCCCAGTAATCAGTATATAAGAAATGCTCATGAAGTGGAAACAGAGGCAAAATTACTTATAGAAGACCTGTTTATTGTTCACTACAAAACAAACGTAATGTTTAAAACCACTTTAACACTGCTATATTTCAAAGCTAATAAAATGTGCTCACTGGTACAAATGTACTATGGAAGTTAAATATGTTTACTTTGGATGATGCTCAAACCTTGCATCACATGAGCATCACTATGACACTGAGTGAGATAATGTGAAGGTCACTCTCTCATACAGTGATTGATCTTCACCGTGAACGTAAAACCGTGAACTTGTCCAGAATTTTATGGCTTCTCCTTCTGTTGTAGTTATCATTGTGAAGGTAGTAAAAACACTCACACACACAGAGGAGAGGACGTGGCACTTAACACACACACACACACAGAGGAGAGGAGGTGGCACTTAACACACTCACACACACAGAGGAGAGGAGGTGGCACTTAACACACACACACACAGAGGAGAGGAGGTGGCACTTAACACACACACACACACACAGAGGAGAGGAGGTGGCACTTAACACACACACACACACACACACAGAAGAGAGGAGGTGGCACACACACAATCCCTGTCACAAATGCTGTTGCAGGTGTGTCCCTGTCCATGCTGAACTGTGAAACCCTTTCTCTGGATTTTCGATTCCTTTTTTTTCTTTTTGTTTTGTGGGAGACAGAAATCAAATTCTCCCTGCGGCAAGAACTGCAGGGGTAGTCATTAGTGTTACAAAATCAGCTAACTCACACAGGTGGGAAAGTGCAGAAGCCTTCTGTCTCTCCTGTGTGCTAGTAGATGGGGCTTAAGATACCAAAGGACTGAGTCTCTCTGTTTGTCTGTCTATTTGTCTGTCTCTCTGTCTGGCCTGACTGGTATGCGGGTACTGTATCTGTGTTGACACGACGAGAAGACTGAGGATCTGCAGTACTGGAAGGATTCCCAGCCGCAGTTGATGTCACAGTCACACCATGATCACCCTTGAAATGCACACCGACAGAAAGACAAAATGACAAATACACACTCATTCTCACACATCACACAACAAGCATGCAGTTATATTCATATGAATGCGTACATACACACACATATATAGCATAAGCACTAAGATTCACACAGAGTGAGCTAATTGGGAAATGTTGGCCTCTATAAATAAATAAGGTGAATAGGTGGAAACGGGAACAATGTTGAGCATGTGGAAGGACAGCCAAGTGCACGTGTGTACACACACACACACACACACACACACACACACACACACACACACACACACAGATCTCCTTTAAGACACAATAGAAAATACCATATAGGGTCACAACCCAATGCAGAGGGTTCCTGCATCTGGTGTGTCATTGTCCAGTGGGAAAAGTGGTGGCATTTGAGGTTCTTTGTTCTAACCTCGGTGCGTTGACCTTTTTCTGACCAGCCTTGAGGTCATCTTCAAACAAGCTTGAGAAACTTTAGCTCTGAGGTAAGAGGCAGTGATAGATTTTGTCATGTCACTGTAGAAACCTGACAGCATTGTGTTTACTGTCTTGTATTTACTGTTTACTGTGTTGTAAGCGACCTTTTCACTTTTTGACTTTACACCGATGTTGTGTTACTGTGCTCACACATTCTCTGCATCACTTCCTGTTTTGAGCGTTGTCATGGAAGATTGCAGAAGACTGTTTAGCCAGTAGTGTTTGTGGACATGGAGACCTAAGTAAACAGTCAAAGAGTGATACATTGGAAATTCAACAGAAGCCATGACTAAAGGGCTTTGTGACAAAAAAGTGTTTTTTTTTCACTAATATAATTGATGTTCTTGTAATGGATGTCTGTTTTTCTCTCTCTCTCTCTCTCTCTCTCTCTGTGTTTCTGTAAAATCACAACTCGTGACACAAAACTATATATTTAGACAATACTTTATACCGCATTAGTCATAGAAGCATACACTGAATTTGAATTTGAATGAGTGTGTGTGTGTGTGTGTGTGTGTGTGTGTGTTTGAGAGAAAGAGAGTGAGACAGAGCTAGAGAGAGAGAAACCACAGGGAAATATTGGAGAAATCCCCCCTCTGACATAGTGTAAAACACAGACAAACACACACACACACAGTCACACACACAAACAAGTGTCTCCGCAGTTCTACCTGTACATCTCCGGGCCATACATTCCTAACCTTTCCTTTTTGAGACAGAGCCAAGTAGTCTATAACCACCCAGCCCAGTTCTGCTCCTCCACTGAGAACAAAGCTTGTCCTAGTTTCTGTCTCGAGGGGGACCAGTGCTGGCCCACTCCGCACCGCTTAAGATCCTTTCTCTGCAGAGTTCGTCTTTTGTCTGATGTTTGCTGTTGTCTACTAATGTCTTTCTGAGGACTTTTGCATACAAAGGCCAAACGAGCCAATGTACACTTTTGAGTTTGGTTTTAGCTCGGCAAGCTAATTTCCAAACAATGTGGCAAGGA
This sequence comes from Tenualosa thibaudeaui, assembly GCA_027481765.1. Classification (NCBI taxonomy): domain Eukaryota; kingdom Metazoa; phylum Chordata; class Actinopteri; order Clupeiformes; family Clupeidae; genus Tenualosa; species Tenualosa thibaudeaui. The sequence continues at coordinate 9,675,512 of JAIFZK010000007.1, forward strand.
AAGCTATTGAGGTATGCCCTGTTGATCAATTCACACTTTGCACTTCAAGTTGAACCCAGGAAAACTAGACCTGGAGACCACTGAAGTGGATAAATACCATTTATTTAGCGAGGCTTAAAATCCAAGCAACATGCTTAGCTGTACCAATCTCATGCCTGGAAAATAGACAGCAGAAAAACCGTGAGAGTAAATAGTGTGCTGTTGAAGATAAACGCAGTTGAGAGAGAGAGAGAGAGAGAGAGATTTTTATAGTTTTATAGTTATGGCAACTTTGTTGGCACTAATGGATTACCAGTTCTCTCTCCCTGACGCACACACACACACACACACACACACACACACACACACACACACACACACACACACACACAAAATCACACACACACAATTTACAACACAGTTTCCACAGAAAGTCAGCTGTAAAACAAACAGAAGAATGGCTTAAGCACACTTCTAGGGCTCATATACACATGCCAGTGATTGACAGTTTTCTTTTGTATGAGAAAGCCGCGGGGAAGGCAGATGAGAAAGTTAGAGTTAGCTGTTAGTCGCTTGTGCCCAAACTGAACTCAGTGCTACCGTTACGGCAAGGCCCCGGTGCAGGCAGCCACAGCAGAGGTTAAGCGTTCATTGCCAGAACATTAAATCCACAAATTACAGCCCAGCCTGCTGACTCAGGCCTCAGGCCGTCCCCGCGAGGCTTTCCAGGGCCGTCTCCAGGATTACTCAGTGGGTACGTAGCCTTAATAAAGCCCCAGCAGCCGGCTGTGCCTCAGCCTTCTGTGGTCACAGCCGTCTTCTGCAGACTAATGGAACTTCCTCTACATTCTTCCCAGGCTACGTGCTTCTTTCCTCCCCCATCCCTAGACCAACCCAAGCAGCAGCCCATGAGCAGCTCAGGACGGAGAAGGACAAGCCGAACCTCGTGGAGGGAGAGAGGCTGGGTCAACTGCTCTGCTTCATGATGCACATGCTAAATCAGTCCATTGCTCTCCCACAACTGTTGTTGTCATATTCAAAACAGCATGCTGCATTTTACCGCAGCTTCACATTTTTAGGTAGAAGTTGGCTGGGATTTTTGGATTTTTTATCCAAAGTGACGCACACACATAAGAGTGTGTAACACTTGTGATATGGGGGGTTTGGGACTCAAACCCGGGTCGCCAGCCAAGTGATGTAACTACTACACAATCTTATGCAGGCCATCTAAACACCTGTTGCTCCCCAAAGTAGCCTTGGGTATGCACAGTGTAATTCTGTGGTCTGGGAGGGACCATTTGGCAGAAACAAATCCAAAGATTTAACAGAAGTACATGGTCAAGCTTGCATTACAGCCAAGTGGGGTGCTGGTGTGTGAGTTATGCAAGCTTCTTTGATGAATGACTCACTAAATGTAACTTGCTAGCCTTCAAAAGAAGTTTTTGAATTTGACCGATTTCCCCACTAGTTAGACCAATGACAGTTTTCTGCTCGAACCTGACATACGCTGTAGTATTGTTCTTAGAATTACAACAGGAAGTGGTAGCCATGGTTGCTTCTGCGGAGTGCAGTTTCACCGCCCAACGCCTTTCCTGATGGGAGGCCCTGAGACCACAGTAAGAGAGAGATAAGAGCAGGTTTGTGTTTGGGTACTGGGGGGTGCAGTCCCAAACCGGTCCCAAAAGACTGGATTTGGGAGGATCCGAACTGCAGGACGGTCAGCTGGAATGCCATGACCCCCATCCCCCATCAGTTGCCGCAGATCAAGACTACTGCAGTTCACACACACACACAGACACACTCACTCTCTCACTCTCTCTTTCACACACACACACACACACACACACACACACACACACACACACACACACACACACACACACTCACACACACAGAGAGATAATAAAGCACTCATGCGACCATTGTCCATTTTTGGTGACACATACTTTCCGACTACACTACATTACTCTTAAGAATTGGAAGGACAACAAGGCCTATAAATACTTATTACAATCTCTATTCATTATCACAACATCATGAATGCAATAGAGAGGGGTTGCACAGGATGGCAGAAACACTAAAGGAAATCCTGCCAACACTGCTACACACAGAAATAGAGAGAATGGGAAGTCCCTGAAACATAGACTAATGTCCTGTATCTGCCTATTACCAGTAAATAGATGTTGTAAAAAAAGTTCTTAATGACATTAAAGAATAATAAGGAGCAGCTGTCGGGCATTCCAGAGCATTTCAACTCATAGCATAACAACAGGGCTATGGGTTGAAATGCTCTGGTATATCCCTATAAGCAAAGACGTTTCCTGCGCCTGAGGTTATGAGAATTTTTGAAACAGTCATAATTATGCATTTACAAATTGGCCAAGCCCACACCTGAAACGTGGCCCAGTGCCAGAGAACTCTAAACCCCATGCTGTGAACAGGTCCTGGAAGGGCCAGAAACACTACATCTGAGAAATGCAAATATTGCTCTCAACCTCATGTCACAGTGTACAGACACACACACTTGTATGATAGCATGTCTGCTTTGCCTTATAGACTCACAGGAAGTGAGATGTTCTATTGCGCCCACACAATATTTTGCTGTACTATATGATAATGTTTATATGGATTGATCATTTAGTTTCCCTATATGATGTGTTATGAATATCCAATATCTAACATATATTTAAGGTTTTAAGTAGGCTGTAATCCAAAATGTATAGTTCAGTAGAGTGGTATAGTTTTATCAATTCAGAGAACTACTTCTGTTCTGTATAGAGTCTTATGAAGTGCACTTACTGTGAAGTCTAGTTATTCCTCTAAAGTGCAGTTACTTAGCATTGGTTCCAAGAGGCTCCTAGTGGCTGCCCTATTTGCCTACAAATTAGCCCTCTTAAAACACGCACCACGTCACACAACAGGCACCAGTCAACTCACTGATTCGGCCTGTATATATCTGCCACGTGGATGATGTACCACACTTCTGGTGTCAGTGCCAGTTTTCAGCTCGGCCTGCACTAATTGATGGCATGTCAGCTCTAGTCTGGGGATCTGAATGTCACACAATTCATGTTTTGGTGTTGAAAACGTCAACATCTGCTGGGCTGCTTTTGCATACCTAGCATTTCAACATACAGTAGGCTAAGCCTAACTGAAAATAACGTGATTGTTACCCTCATGCAATGCAGTTTCACTAATGCAATTTTAGTGCAGTTTTTGTTATTGTCTTTGAGCGACCTTGAGTAGCTTGAAAGGGGCAATATAAAACAAAGTTATTATTGTTATATTTTTATTATAAATTTGTTGTATGTATATCGCTATTGTTAACCTCTGCTCTGCCCACACTGCTTCATTGTGGAAAAAGATAGAGCATTTGGCATGTGTGTGTATAAATTAGTCATAAATAATGTATATCACCACATTACTCCAGCGCTGCTAGTCTTCTACTACAGTGACATAATCACCAGAAGAGATTCATGAGTACATTTATGCTCTGATTTGATTGGTCCAGACCAGACAGATACCATAACCAGCCTGGACTGTTCCTGGCACTGAGCCCTCATCTCTACGGCCAGTTCGTGTGTGTGTGTCAGGGTTGATGCAAAGTTTAATCCTCAAACTAAAGCTCACAGGAGGGGGGTCAGCAAGCCACACAGTCCCTCTCTCTCTCTGAGCTAGATGCACGCCTGTTTGCATATGCAGATAAACAGCAGAGCAGACCGTTCAGAATCTGGAGATTTTCCGCAGCGTCATAAGAGGACTTCGCAGAGGACAGATGGGGGAAAATAATTGCCAGCACAGCTCATGGTTGGATTGTAGGTGAAGCTTTAACACACACACTGATACACACACACACACAACCAGTATGAAAAAGAGAAAGCAGACTCAAATACTCAGAATTCAAACACAAAGAAGCAACCCCCACCTCTCACACAGTTAAACACACTCACACACACACACGCACACACACACACCGTCTGGCTTGGTTGTGCCATCTCTCAGAAAGGAGGAACAGGCGGGAAATAGCTGGAGCCTGCCATTGTGGGAGACCGTGACAGACAGGGTGCAACAACTCAAGTGACAAACCTTTTGGGGGCTGCTCATTGTGTATGTGTGAGTGTGTGTGTGTGTGTGGATGGGGGGGGTCCTCTTCTCTTATTTTTTCCCTCCTGAGCTCTTTCCATGTCCCTGGTTACTAGGAGACGGTGGCTGGCTGTGTGGGGAGATGGCGGAATAGAGGGTATAGTGGAGCCAGCAGCTGTGAGAAGCCCACCCTCCTTCCACTCTCATATCAGCTCACCACACACACACACACATCCACCCACCTACATGCACACACAGACACACCTACATGCTCTCTCTCTCTCACACACACACACACACAGCAACCCTGCAACCAGAGCAACGACTCCAGCCCCACAAGAAGCACAAAATGTTCCCTTCCTGGCCATTGTAATTTACGTGGCCTTTTTTTTTTTCTTGTGTGTGTGTGTTTGTTTCGGTCACAGCCAAAGCAGAGAGGCTGCCAGAAAAGCCAACAGGCCTACCATATGTCTTTAGGTTACATGGGAAAAAACATCCAGAGTAGTGAAACTCGCATATACAGAAGAGCAGCTGGCTCAGAGAGGCAGTGAACCAGGACAATTCCTCCTCTGTCAACTGTAGTTTCAAGACTTCCTCATTCCCTGAAGGAGAGAAGAATTATGGCACCCCAAACTCGGGCCCCGGAATTCTTCTTTAAGGTGATAGGGCAGTTAACACTTTATTTGAAGGTGTCTACTTTGATAACACTTTATTTGAAGGTGTCTACAAAAGAGTGAGTGTTTGGGATGCAGACCTAAAAAAAATGAATGTCACTTCATGACAACAATCGTAAACATTACTGTAAAGTATCATTAATTTTTATGATGCAGGTCATGTCATGCTTATGACATCCATATTGGTTCCACACGTTTACCATCATTGGCTCTTTATCATACAAAGCCTGCTCCATACTAGAAAAGTGGTTGTACTTTTGTGCCTGTGTTTTTGGTGATTGAAATATGGTCTGCAATTGGCTTGACTCCAGACTAACCTACAGAACTAATTCAGATTTGCTAGCAGGAAAGTCTGGGTTTAGCCAAGCTACTGACTGCTTCCCAATGTTCAGAGAGCATGATCGCTACAAGATAACTACCTTACACCAGCAACATTTCTCAAAATGTCTTTAAATTTTGTCCTGTCACCATTCCTTATTTCTCAAACACTTGTTGTGGATTACTAATCTCAGAACCTGAAAACGTAAAGCTAAAAATGACATTGGTTGACATTGGTTGTCATGGCCATGTTTTTTTATTAGATGATAGATACAGTTTTTAAAATAAGTTAAAGCATACTATAAACATGACATGACATGGGGAAAACAAAAATGACAAAACCAGTGGATATCTTTTGCAATTTTATGGACAGGATGTATTGCGCAATGCTGAGCAAGTCAACAGAGAGAAGACCACAAGGCCAACTGTCAGAAAGTGTCTGAACTTTCACGAAAAGTGTGTCTTGTTTTGTGACCACAGACTTGCGCAAGAGTAAATATACATTTATTTTAAAAATTTACAAAATTACACATGAGCACTTGGCATCAGCATACATTGATTCTTAGGTGACGCATGAACCCCTCCGGCTGTTGTGTACATTTAAATTTGAAATGGTGGCAAATTTGACAGTTGGAGACTGAAAGTGAGGCTGCTTTGAATGGCAGTGGGCATGAATGTTGTAGATGGTTCTTATATGAATTTTTGGTTTGAAATGTTAATATCACTGTAAGTTAAGCTGTCCTCCTTTTCTTTTACCCTTGTCCCTTTTCACCATCAAACCTGAAGCTCTACTCTTCTATACAATCTTTTCATTTCTGCCTCTTTTCTCCCTTCCCTTAACTCTCCCCCACTTTCATCCCCTCCTCTCATCTTTTTTCTTTCCCCTCTCTTTATATCCCTCCATCTTGTCCTCTCTCTATGCCAATTGCATGCGCTGTGGCTGCTCCAGGTTGGCGCGGAACTTGTCCAGGAATTGCGAGGCCAGCTGGTCGTCCACCAGACGCCCGTCACTGGAGAGGGTGACGGTCATGAGCTGCTGAGTGCGCAGGGCGGGGCCCATGCCGTCCTGGGCGTCGGGGGTCAGGCACAGTTCGGCACGCGAGCGGCCGACAGCAAGGATGCAGGCCTGAGGTGGGTTGATGACGGCACTGAAGCCACTGATGCCAAACATGCCCAGATTGGAGATGCTGGATGGACAAAAGGAGAGAGCATATGTATGTGTGTGTGTGTGTGTGTGTGTAAAGGAGAGCGGGAGATTGAAAGAGGGAGGGGTTAAGAGAAAGTGAGAGGGAGAAAGGGGTAAGAGAGGGACAGAGAGATAGATAGATAGATAGATAGATAGATAGATAGATAGATAGATAGATAGATAGATAGATAGATAGATAGATAGATAGAGAGTGAAAGAAGGGGAGGAGTAAGTGAGGCATAGACAGAGAGAGACAGGAAGAGAGAGAGAAAGAGATGAGCATGGAAGAGGAGGGGGAGATGGGAAGAGAACAGAAGAGCTTGGAGATTAAATTCCATCTAACTGGAGGCATGACGCACTGATGCAACAGCTAAGTCTGATATCTATGGGTAAATGACACCCGCAAGAATGAATATGAGGGAAGGGGTGTGTGCTTGTGCGTGTGTGTGTGTGTGTGTTTGTGTGTGGGTGTGATGTGTTGTCAGTCTCACCTGAATGAACCACCCTGATACTCCTCAGGCAATAGTTTTCCATCCCGGGCTTTCTGAGCCAGAGCCTAAGAGAAACAAGAGAGGAGGAGAGCTTTGTTTGCTTCATGGCTGACTGTTATTAACATCTCTCTAGACATCACCATTCCTCAGAATGATGCTTTTGCCTGTACTGCCAGGAAAACAAGATAAACAGAAAGAAAATCAATCAAGAAGATTCCATGTTCAAGTCAAGAAGAATGTACGTACTTCTGTTAAGACTCATGTTTGCACTGTGAAATGGGACATAATGTGTGTACCTTTTCCATCTGGTCTGGTCACACACACACACACACACACACACACACACACACACACACACACACACACACACACACACACACACACACACACACACACACACACACACACACACACACACACACACACACACACACACACACACACACAGGCTCAATCAAAATGTCCAAACTTGCTATGAAAACCACAAGAATGCAACGGCCTGATGCGCAGAAGCTTTCCTTCTGTACCAGTAGTTTCTGGTGTTTGATTGTTTGTGTTGTTGTCCAGGACAAAAACACTAAAACACTTAAAAACATCTGCAAGCCACAAGTGCACTAATGTCCAAGTTAGGATCAACACAGGGAGACGGCCAGCTTTACAGTTTATGTATAGTAAAGATATAAAGATTGTGTAAGCTTGAGAACACAAGATTACAGCTAACATATTGTAATGATGTGAACACATGGATACTACAGATCATATAAAGACTAGAACCCCAGTACAGATTACTGTATGTTTAAAGTATGGAGAAGATAGTTCAAAAATAAGAGGTGGTTATCAATGTCACATCTGACTGAGATGATAAACCCTTTCAACAGTAAAACAAAAACAATTCCTGAACCTTCTATTTCATTCTCTATTTCATTGCCACTGCTGTTGGTATAGCACATCAAATAGCCGTATGAATTAACAAGAGGGCTCACTTTGGAACATCAGAAAGGAAACCCTGTGGAAACAGTGCTACGACACTAATAATCAAACTCTCTTGAAATGGTCAACACTTTATATAACGTCCTGGAAGTCTAAGTTGTGAGATTGGAATCCAGCAGACCCAGTAATTCATCAGCAGAGATTTGGAGGCAACACTGTCTGTGTGTGTGTGTGTGTGTGTGTGTCTGTTTATCTGTCTGGCTAGCTAGCAGCGGGGCCTTGATATGCCTATGAAGAAGTCAGCAGCAGGGGATGGCTTTCTGTCTGCACAGCTAATGAGCTAAATAATTAGCTTTACATTTATCAGCACAACATTGATACTGCACACACACACACACACACACACACGCAGAGAGAACAAATAGCACATACAAACAGCACACAGACAGACACACAAATGCATTTTGATTCCCTTCTAACACAAGAACATGCATCCTGTTGAAAGAAGCATGCAAACCACAAACTGAGCTCAGATGTATGTCTTCCAGTCCACACATATACATACACACACACACACAAACATCAAAGAGAGACAGACACACACACACACACACAATTGTATACATAGAGACAGACTGACAAACACACACACAGAAAGAAAGCCTGAGTGCACTCCTCAATGTGTCAAGAGGGAAATGAGAGTCTGATGCTCAGCGAAGTGTGCCTATGCATCTATGTGTGTGTGTGTGTGTGTGTGTGTGTGTGAGGCCATGCTGTTGTAAGGCATCTTTTAGCATCTCATTAGTGTTCAGACGGGTGAGCTGAGAAGAGCACTTCAGCTCTCTTCAACTTCGCAACACACACCAATCAGCAGTGCGCCTGGTGGCCAGTCCTTTAGAGATGTAGAGACACACACACACACACACACAGACACACACATACACACACACACACAGAGAGACCTGAGTCTGTGCATGTGACTGGGTTTGTGTGCTTCTTGGCTGCAAGTGGAACTGCATTTCCTTCCTCTTATTTCAAGTCAGACACACCTGTTAAAAAATGCCTAGTCCTACACATTTGGCCGCACCAAATGCACTCAACACAACCCCAAGGTCCTTTTACTGAGACGGGCAGGCGGATGGTTGGGTGTATAGGAGAGATCCATAAACTGGCGAAGGGGAGTGGAAGCACAGTGAGTGTGTGTCTCTCTCTGTGTGTGTGTGTGAGTCAGCCATGGCTCTCGCTTCGACAAGCCCAGCAGATTTCTGTCGTCACGCCAGTCTTTATTCCATCAAATAAAGATTGACTTAAAAGCTCCCAGGAAGACACAGGAGAGGGAAAAATACTGTCTGGTGTGTGTGTGTGTGTGTGTGTGGGGGGGGGGAGTGGCATAGGGAAATGGAGCTGAAGAAGGGTGGGGAAAAAAAACAGATAAAGAGAAGGAAAGAAGTAAATATGGATAAAAGGAAGAGAGGATGGATAAAAAGAACATGAGAGTGAGGCAGTGCAGGAGAGATTGCTCTGAGAAGAGAAGGCTCAGAGATGTCTTTGAGAAAAGAGGCAAAGCAGCCTGTTACAAGGGAACGAACGGGTGATGGAGTTCGAGGCAAGAGGGAGAGATGTAATTATACATGATTGGTCAGATTCTCCAGACCACACAGCCTCGACCACAGCAGCTCACCACAAACAGCCTAGCACTTCCTGAGAATGGCTGTGTGTGTGTGTGTGTGTGTGTGTGTGTACAATCACCAAGAACTGGCGAAAGTTCAGGCCAGTGCTCACCACAGGTCCATCTGTCTCAGTGCAAACACACACACACACACACACACCCCGAAGTTCCTCCCACTATTTACTTGCATCCAGCTCCCAATCCTCTAAGCCCATCATCAAATAATGAGCCCATAAAAGGCAAGGAGAGAAAAGAAGCAAGATGACTAGAGATAATCACACAGACATGCACACACACACACACACACACACACACACAAAGGGAGGGACAAAGGAAAAGAGGGATTGGGCAAAAGGATGAATCTGTCTCATCGCACATTATCAAAATATAACAGGCTTGCTCACTCTCACACTAACACACACACACACACACACACACACAGACACAGACACAAACACACTAGTCATCAAACACTGATTACCTAACTCCAGTTTTTACCCAGTCAGCCAGCCAACACCTACATCATTCAGTTGACCATTTTTGGTCGATGTGTGTGGAGCACATGAGGTCAGCGCATGGTCATACCGAAAGGGAAGATGAAACCGATGTGGTTACAGCTAATCACTGGAAACCCATGCCTCCCCCTCCCACTTATTTGCACCAAAAAGCACAGTCGGCACTCGGCACTGTGCATCCTGGAACGCCCGACAAATTTCACGGCACGTCTGGCGGCAGATGATGTGCAGTTGCCATGGTTACCTTGGCACTGGCGGAGATCTCCTGCACGCCCTTGGCGGCCGCGTCCTTGATGATGGGGGTGATGAGGCCTCGGTCGGTCGCCACGGCGATGGCTATATCGATGGAGCCGAGGGCTTTGGGGCCATCGCCCGACCAGGTCACGTTGACATCAGGTAACTCCTACAATGAGGGAGAAGGGACAAAATCTTACAACTCTTGAGTAGCCAACAGGGAGGGATAATGAGCTTATAAAAGTTCTATGCGTGTGTACAATTGTTTGTGTGTGTGTGTGTGGGGGGTGTGCATGTCTGGCTGTTCACCAGACAGCTAGTTGATTAGTCCAGACAGATAGACTAACAGCATAAGACCAATAGCAACTTCTGTCCTGCCACACAGCCCGTGGGAAGAATGGAAAGAAAAACAAAAAAAGAAAGAAGAAAGAAAGGTTGAAAGAAAAACAAAACTAGACGAGTGAGAGAACTCCCCAGGAGAGACAGACCAACTAGATACTGCTTTCTTTTCATCTGTCATCTGAACGCTTCTGACGCACCCTTTCAAAGGCATCTCTCTTCAAGTGAACAGATAGCCTTTTAATTTCCTCCACCGCATTTCCATTTCATTTCATTTTGTTGGGTGGTGGGTGGGTGGGGGGGTTGCAGAGTAGAGAAAGCCCGCTAATGGGGAAAATTGAGTCTATTTTTAGGCACATCATACGACAGCTTTGTACAGATGGGAAGAGGGGTGGGTGGGCTGGGGGTAAGTTACAGATGAGATGTGTGTCTGTGTGTTGCTTGATGACTTTCCATGCAGGCAAGCTTTTGGAGACGGCAGCCGCAGGGAGTGTGTGCATGTGTGAGGAGGAAGCTTATAGGGAATGAGAGAGCACGAGTACTCTTGTGAGCAGGCGTATGGTTTGCGTGGTTAAGATCAGGTGTCTCCAGGATCTCTGCTCCACTCGGGGCACAGTCCTCCCAGGGGTCCACAGTTCCAACCAGCCTGAGTGTGAGAACTGCTGGGGAACAGTGACACAGGCCACAAGGGCCTCATGACTGCAGACGGCTGGAGACAAGCATTAATGACTGCTGCATATAGCCGCATACCACAGCAGACCAGGGAGCCCAGAGACAGAGATTTCTTTACAAACAGCTGATGGATGGTAGCCAAACTGGTAGCCATCCATGAGTCAGGGCTCAAAGCAAGGAAAAACTGTGCCTGAAGTAGACATCTAGAGATTTTTAAAGCCACTATTTAGCTATTCCCACTCTGTCTCCGGAAAGATTGTCTAAGAACTTTAATGGGTGTTTGCTACACTCATTATCACAACAGTGTTATTTTTCATTTTTCACAAAAGAAGAGAAGAAAAGAAAAGACACGAAAAAAGAAAACAAAAGAAATAGAAAAAAATTGAAAACGAAAACATAAATGGATATGTTCAGCTATCAATAAGACAGCTTCAGGCAGCATTACATCTCCACTTATGCTTTAACACTGACATCTTAGTCAATGCGATCAATCACATTGATCACATTTGGACTTCATTTAGTCTAGATCGATTCATCTAGATTGAAGACTATTGATCCTTCAGATTCTTTATCAGTGGATCGGTAACACTGACAACTGAATATAGGACCACTCAACATGACAAGATTAACAGGGGGTGTAAAATAAGGATTGCTCCCCCCCCCCCCCCCCCAAACACACACACCCCACCTCAAACACACACACACTCTTGAACATGCACAGTGGGGACTTACTCTAAGTGTCACTGCAGCTGCTTTGATGATGAAGTCATTGACGGACACCTTGATGTCCTCTGAAAGAGAGAGAGTGAAGAAGGGTTTACAAGTCAGACAGAATAAAGCTCATTACCTGCAGACTGTGTTATTGCTGCTGTCATAAACACATCCAATTTACATCAAACACACATGCCTGCTGCACCACTACCAATTCCACCATCTCTTTGATAATAAAATTTGAAACAAACTTTGACCCTTGGATTTTATTTCTATACAGTGTGTTCCAAATGAAAGCACACGCTCACACTCACACACACTCTCTCTCTATTTCCTGGTATGTTTTTCTCTTCTGACAGTCCCTGTGTGGTTATATAAAGTCAAGTCACGTTGTAGAAGACAAGAGGGTGGTGACGGCCAAGACCTGAAGTGCTGCTCCTCACCACAGGAAACACTGCCGGAGACGCGCACCATAAACCTGCCTCTCCATGAGGCCACCTGGGTAACGGATCAACAGAGTCAGGCTGTGGATGTCCCAATGCAGAGAATAGCAGAGAAGGAGAGAAGAGAGGAGATAAGAACAGGTAGAGAGAGGAGAGGAGAGGGGAGGAGAGTAGAGGAGAGGGGAGTAGTGAGGACAGTTAAAGAAAGAGAACAGAGGACCTGAGAATAGAGAGAAGAGTGGACAGGAGAAGAGAGACGAGGGGAGAGACAGAAGAACTGAGAGCAGAGGAGAGAAGAGAAGGGAGAAGTAAGGAGAGAGGAGAGCATAGAGAGAGAGAGAGGAAAAGAAAGAGGGAGAGAGAAAGTGGAGAGGTGGTGAGCTTTGGCCCCTGAGGAAGCTAAACTCAAGCTTGCCGGAGCAAGGTCACACATTCTCCAGCGCCACCGAACAATCAGCCCTCTATTCTCCCAGCATGCTTGGAGGCACGACTGGGCCATGTGCTCTGGTCTGAGACTCTGAAGCCACCCCACAAGGCAGAAAGATGGGCACACAAACACCACCAAAGCAGTGCAGGAACCATTCATTGACTGACACCCTGAACCCAAAAGAACTAGTTTCCTCAACATCGATTTGTCAGTGACCTGACCCTTACGTGGCTTTCACTTGACCTGCCGCCTCAGTCACTTAATACCGACTTCTCATGTTACTCTTGTCTGTGTCATGCCAGCTGACCTGTGAGAGTTTTGATACCACTTCAGAGCGAGTGTCCAATGTGACCTTTGGTTAGACCTTTATGTGACCAAGGAACACCTACTTTAAGTTGAAGATGCCTTCAGCTGACCACAGAGTACACACATGCATGTACATGCACATACAGAGAGGATTTCACAAAGAAATTTCTACGTTTCCGTGATTGCTCCAACAGGCTGATCAGACAATGATATAACTTGCTTCAAACCTTGTTGCACAAATGAATAGAATTTTGCTCTGCTTCCTGCTGTGCTTTGATCACAAACCTGTTCATACACGCTTGCGACAACTACGCAAGATCTCACCATTTTTACTATTAAATCAGCCAATAACAGCCCACTGGTGGATTGCATCAGCTTTGAGAGGGCTATCCATCGCACGACTGTTGGCAGAAATCAGTGCTATGATCAGTGGTTGAATTAGATAAAGTGGGGACTATGGTAGACGAGGTGAATTACTAGAGAATCAGATTGAATGAGATGAACAGTAATATGTGTGAAAGACCACAGAACCAGAGAACACGTGTGAGCTACAGACAGACAAAACCCACTTAAGTCAAGAGACACCAACAGAATTCTGCACACTTTACGTAATGCTTTGTAAGGCTTTGGTGCCATTCTAATGTTTCCAAACACACCAGTTTCACTCAATTTTAGGGTATTAAGAAGAGAAGGCTACATACAATACAGGTGGCAAACACTTTTCATTATGGAACCACTCCCAGCTTGTACCAGCCATTTTGATTATTTAACAAATTTATTCAGGTGAACCAAAGCAAGAAGGTGAGGTCATGGGTTTTAAAGACAAGTCTGATCTTGAAATACAAAGACCCAAGAGGAATTAGGCCTAAACGACTTTGCCGTCACTGCCTCAATCTCCATCAGTCAGGCCCTTCAGCCAGTTTGTGTGTGCAAATGCAAATGTCTGCTCGACACAAACACAGGAGCAAAATCATCACACATCTCAAATTTCATGAGGGCATTATGCTGCACGCCAGTTGCTAAGACAAATTCCAGTATGGGTGTGTGTATGTGTGTGTGTGTGTGTGTAGAATTACATGTGAACAGCAGTAACCCCTGCAGAGGTCACGTGAGCGGCAGGCAGCGTGTGCACCCCCCCCGACCCATTCATTCCTTCCTTCCATCCTCCATGGTGGCATGAGTTCTGAGGGAGCCTCAGAGAGACCCAGAGGCACTGAGGCACTGGGGCAGGGCATCAGGGTAATGCGGGCAGAGCTGAGCTGAGCTAGTAACACTACACCAACCAAACTCTGGCATATGGCTATCTTTATGAAAAAAAAAAAAAACACCACATCCAATTATTATGAGCTATATGAATAAAGTCGCAAAACACACATATACCAATACATTTTTTTAGTAATAAATCAGTAGTCAAGAGAGACCTGATAATCCTGATAATATCAGTTATTGATCATCAGCCATGAGAAACACTACAAATGGCCATTCTCAGCTATTAGTTACCAGTTGTTAGCTCTTGTGACAGTTAGCATATCCTGTACTATCATATTGTGAGGCACTGGGGTACACAGCAGCAGAACCGAGCAGAACAAAGCACAACAGCATAGATCAGATCAGAAAGATCAGCTTAACATCGCTGACTGGGATCTGTTTCGAAAGAACCCTATTAAGCAACCACAAAAGAAAAAATTGTTGCTTAACAATGCTTTCAGGGAAACACTCTCAACCAAGCGACTCCTTCCTTAAAAGACCCTGTCAAACAAGGGCCTTAGACTTTAAAAAACCACCCTCTTCCAATGAAGGAACACAGTCATGTAAAAACATTGTGACGGCTCATATAATTATTCCACTGAATCCAATCCGAATATGGATGTGTGGCAAAGGAGTGGTGAAGTGTGGTGAATGTCCGTGTGAGAGAGAAAGTGTGTGTGTGTGTGTGCGTGTGTGCCGTGTTGGCACTGCCTCACCTTTGGCCAGTTCCTTGCGTAACTTGAGCACAGCGCCCATGTCACAGTCCACGGTGGCATAGGCGTGCGGGATGGTGGTCTTAGACTCGGTGAGGCGCTTGGCAATCACGCGCCGCACGTTTGATGCGGGTAACTCAGAGAACGTGCCCTGCAAGACAAACAAAAACACAGACACACAATTAGTCACCTCTCCATCCATTAAGCCACTGACAATGCCCTCGCTCTCTCTCACATGCACATACACACACTGACACAGACACACAGACACCTTCTTATCACCTAGTATCAGTGGATTCCACTGAAAGACATGCATAATTGGAATATACAGAAACAACACTCCAAACACAAACACCTAGCCTATTCAAACACATCTTTCTTCTGCTTAACACAAACACAATCAAAGGATTTTAGACACTAAACATCTCAATTTCAATAGCATTTGTCTGTCATAGACACAGACATGTTGTCTCTTCTACACACACACACACACACAAACACACACATCTGCTCATCACGTCAGAGACATGGCCATACAGAAGTACACAGAAATGTACAATTCATCCTCTTCTCCAAACATGTGTTTCTTCTGCTTCAAACCAGTGCAATCACAGGGTTTTGGACCCTGAACTTCCTCCTCCATTATTTGTCTGTGGTGCCAACAGGCATACAACATGTTCTCTACTTTCTGCGTGCTCACACACACACACACACACACACACACACACACACACACACACACACACACACACACACACACACACACGCACACACACGCGCACACATGCGCACACAGAGTCACTTTTTGGACTCCACTCCTCCACATCAATCAATCAGAACCAATTTAGCAGTGGGCAGGTCCCCTAAAATGGGGGGATTTGAGGTCGATTTAGAAATATTGACAAGGGAGTAGAGAAGGGGCTTATTGATGTATTGACTGCCCAAGTGACAGGAGAATATTAGCTCATATATCAGAGGGATCAGTGTGTTCTCATGTTTCCTAAAGCCAAATGGGTTGTGGGGTTCTAACCAATAGACTTCCTAACTCAATTGATGACTTCGAGACTTCAGCCCAACAGTCCTGACACAGGACAAATGACCAAAAATGCCTTACAATGGAAAACAGAGGTTTCAGATAGAAGAGCAAAGAAAGAAAAACTACCTGTGCATACACACACACACCCCTATTCATTTTCACAGTCATCAGTACGCTGTGGGACCATGTTTTGTTTCCCTGTCTTTACCCTGCACCACAACGGTGGTGGCGGTGGTAGCATAGCGGTTAAGGAACCTGGCTAGTCATCATCATAGGTTTTACACACAATACAGCCTGGAATATTTTGTTTGACAACAATCCAACTGTTTCCAGCTAAGGCAGTGAACCTGGCATTCCTCTCCAGAACACTAAAAAGTAAAACTCTATCTTAAAGTAAGATCCTCCTTTGGAAAAGAAAAGCATTGTGCAAAAAAGCATCAATATCTCTTACAGCGAAAGGAACATAAATCAACATCTAAGGTTGCTGATTACTGAGAAGATCGTGTTCACATTAGTATCATGACTTCATCAGAAGTTTTGGCGGAGACGCAGGGGCTAGGCGGTGGCCCGCGGACATGCATGCACACACTCGTCCCATGCCCACCACTTCCTTCACCAGTCAATGCATCAAACTGTGGGACTAAACAAGCTTTGCATACACACACAGATAACGGGGTCAGGGCGTGAAAAATGAAAAGGAACGTGCATGTGCGTGTGTGTGTGAGTAAGTGAGTGAGTGGGAGAAAAGGGGAGGGAGAAAGTGATGGAGATATGATCACTTTTGGCACTGTTCACAGGTAGAGAGAAGGTATTGCGCATGGATGGGAGTGAGAATCTTGGAGTGTGTGTGTGTGTGTGTGTGTGTGTGTGTGTTTGTGTGTGTGTTTGAAGAGGGTTGGGGGTAATGTTCAGTTCTGCTGAGGTAGAGGTAGATGGGAGGGAAGTTAAACAGACATGTTCTCAATAGACCACACAGTCTCCCACAAGAAAAAAGGGATAAGCTAGCTAGTCATAACAAGATTCTTGTGTCGTGGTCAAAAGTTTAACTGGGAATGGCTCTATGGGATATTTCACAGCCCACTGGCAGAGGAAGATAGTGTGGTGCCCAGATCATTACATGGCTATTTCTCCCCTCCTGAAGGGGCCCTGACCATCCAGCAGAAGCCTATCTCTTGCCAACATACAGTCACAACTCCTTGTTGGGTTCAGTTCCCCCTGCTGTGGATCAGAAGGGTGGAAAACTCATTCCAGCAACCAGCATTATATTATGGAAAAGGGTGTATGTGTGTATAAATATCTATAAACATACATACATTCCTACACACATATGTGTGTGTGTGTGTGTGTGTATTTATGTAGATGTGAGTGTGAGAAAGTGTGTGACAGAGAGTGAGTGAGGTAGTGAGTGTGTGTGTGTGTGTGTGTGTGTGTGTGTGTTGCATTTGCCATACTCACAGAGGCCCCAGGTTTTCCGGGGATTGAAATGGGGGGGTAGAGAGGCCGTCCAGAGGGCAGTGGGGCAGCAGCAGCAGGGGCAGTGGGGGCAGGTGTTGGGGCGGGGGCAGGTTTGCCTGATGTGCCCACCTTCTTGAGCAGATTAAGGGCATCTCTGCAAATCAGATTATTGAGTCAAAACACACGGACCTTAACACTGAACCACAGTCTCTGGAACACAAACAGGCCAAAAACAAGGTTGAATCCCAATGACTTCCACCCCAAGCGCTGGACCTTCAGACACTTAACTAGCATGAACCAACATCATGATTTCAGGCCAGTTCAGACCTGGAGGATTCACAGCTAAGAGTAAGAGGACACTGTAATTCAGCCTTGGACTACTACGTCAAGTATACAAAGTAAACCAAAACCCATGGACTGTCGATAAGAGAACCCGTTTAATGCACGTACAGTTTGTAACATGTTCATCTCTGCTTGAACACACCACAGAATGTGAACCAAAAGAAACATTTAAACTAGTTTCCTAGTTGATGAACATACACACACACACACAAACACACAGACACACACACCTCAAACTAAACTCATACCTCATAAAGGCTCCTTGTGTCAACAAACACTTCATGTCCTTGTATAATGAGCTCATAAAGAGAGAGAGAGTGGCTACAAGGTTGAGTGGATATGTCCAGTGGCTTAAATACCAAACTGGAATCAACATGGAAAAAATAACCAGGAATCAGTTCCCCCTCCTGGCCCCAGATCATAGCCTTAGCATACTGTACCACACACACACACACACCTGTGTGGCATACAGTGCCCTGACAGGAAGCCGGGAGCGTGTTGTGTGTTAAAGCTGAGTCCAGGGCAAGCACACATGATGTTCTGTTTCATCCCAGTGCAAACACACAGGGCTGGACATGCAGTGCTGGATGTGACTGGAACTATTGATATGAGCTAACTAGCTAAAAAAATCCTTGTGCTGCAAATCTCCCACCCAAACACATATATTTATATACATATACACATGACACACACACACAGACACAAAACATACATACATACACACACACACCTCCTACCATCCCCAACTTTTTATGCCCCACCCAAGTTCTCCCCAAACACATGCACACCTGTAAGGCTAAAACCACTGACCATCATCTCAAGCTAAAACAAATAGCGGGTATATATGAGTGTGCACTTCAAAACCACGGGGTGAATAAATTTGGCCCAGGTTTCAGGGGATTACATTTAAATCCACTAGCGCTCTCGTCTCGTAAACATTTATGCAGGCAGATTGAAGTCAGTGCAGACACAGAACTGAGGTTTGTTTAGTCAAGGTGCTTTCTCATTTTGGCTGCCCAATGTTCTCCTGAACCTCAGCCCCTCTCCACAACAGCAGGGAAACGTCCTAGGTTGATAGACACACGTGGTGATGGAGTGATTTTTGAAATGGTGCCCTTCACATGGTCAGCCTTTTGACTGAAACAGAGAGGAGGGGGGCCATTTGCCTTGACTAGGCACACACCACTTGGAAACCACTTCTACGTATATATGTATAAGTAAGTATGACTGCCTTCCATTCAGTGCTGTTGTTCATGGGGGCGGTGGCAGTAAGACAGGCCTGAATTTGAGTCAAAGTACAACCCTTAACCCCACAACCTTTTATTAGTTACTAAATCAATATCACAACCATCAGCGCACCAAACACACATACACACACACACACACACACACACAGAGGAGCTCTTCCCAGTTCGCACAGACT
Organism: Tenualosa thibaudeaui; assembly: GCA_027481765.1. Classification (NCBI taxonomy): domain Eukaryota; kingdom Metazoa; phylum Chordata; class Actinopteri; order Clupeiformes; family Clupeidae; genus Tenualosa; species Tenualosa thibaudeaui. The sequence goes on from JAIFZK010000007.1 coordinate 9,694,706, forward strand.
TCACCATGCCCAGAGTCACCATGTATGACAGGTAATGAGGCGTTAGCCAAAATAAGTTGCTTTCCTCAGACCACACCTAGGAGTAGCGGATCTGTGGTGTCTGATGTGGTTGTGCTTACGCATGCTCACAGGGATGACTGTGCACTGAGCGTGCCCACACTGAGCATGTCCACAGCCATCCAACTTCTATCGCCTGCAGGATGAGAGCTCTGTAGCTTATAGACCTCTCTCTCTCTCTCCCTCACTTTCCTTCTCTCTTGTCTGAGTCATCGAAGAGATGGTGGTGATGGGGAGCCTCTGGGCCGCACCTTAGCGTCCGTTTCAGAAAAGCCACAGATAGCCTTAGGCCCAGAGAATCATGTGGAGGCCTGTGTGTTGGTGAGGAAGCGAGAAAAAAAAAAGGGAAAGGTGAGATAAAAGTGTGTGTGTGTGTGCGTGTGGGAGTGTTGTGCATGTGTTCTGCTGACAGAGAAAATGTTACCTGAGAAAATGGGTTACAAGATAAAATAGGTGTGTGGGGTTTCCATGTGTACAGTGAAATACCAAGTGTGTGTGTGTGTGTGTGTGTGTGTTAAATAAATACGAGGGACCAATACGTGGAGGAGAAAATGAGTCCACAGTGTGTGCATGTGTGTGCTTTTTCCCAATCAAAATGACTCAGACTTTCTCAATATGTGAGTGTCTAGGAGTTTGTGTATGTGGTGTGTACAGTATGCTTATGTGTGTGTGTGTATGTGTGAGTTCCAAAGAGTGGCTTAATCGAGAGCAAATCGGCACATAATACACCTGTCGGGGTGGTGAAGGTGGGACATTCCTGTCATTGTTACTAAGCACACTTGTGTTTGTCAAGGTCAAACATGGCAGGGGGTGGGGGGGGTTAATAAATAGAAGACAACTTTCCTCCCTCAGGGTGACACTTCTAGAACGTTCCCTGGTGCTCTGTCAGAGTCAGCCCCTGATCCACTCCCCCGTAAGAACAGAAAACACAGGGGAAAAGAGGGAGTGTTGTCATCGCCCCTGCAGCTAACGTCTGATACCCAGACCAATAATAATATCTCCACTAGCAGAGGATGTGTGTGTTAAAGCATCACTTTACTGACAGGTACTGTGAAAACCAGCCGCGCACGCACGCACACACACACACACACACACACACACACACACACACACACACACACACACACAGACATAAACAGATCACTATCAACATACACACACACACTTTATAGAAAATGCATTGCATTTTTGCATTTTTCTCCATAACCACCAACACATTTTAGCCACACACTAATTATTTCCTCAAAGGGTTTTTGCTCAGCAGTCATCTGTGTAATGGCCCTACGTAAAAGATACCCACCCCCTCTCATTAACAACTGAAATAACCTTCAGTAAAGAGCACAGTTCTGGTTTAGTAGAGGAGTGGAGCTATATATTTGAGTGTACCCAAATCAATTAGACTACTTGTAAATATGCCTTCTAACAATTATGACAACAGCATGTTTGTACTACTGTTATGATCTCTATTTTTTAGAGGTGGACAACACAGTTTTCACAGAGTAGACATCCAGTCATGCTCCTTTTGCCTGTGCAGATGTGTCAAATCAGCTGATCAACAAAGCTGATGAGGGTAGCTTAGAATCAGATGGTTTAAGACTGTAGCGTCAGTGCTGTGCATGGGAAAATGACTCCTTCTCTCAGGACGTCATCAGTGCCTGCTCACACAAACCTCGTGGAAAATTACCAACATTGTTGGTCTGCCAAGGCTTAAAAAAAAAAATAAATTAAAAAAAGACAGAAAGGAAAAGAAAAGAAAGGGACACAATGTGAAGTGTGTACAAGATAATCTCTTTTCTCCCTAGCCTGGGAGTGAACTAGGCTGTAATGGGATTTAATTGCCATGTATGTGTCCATACTTGTAGTTTAAATGGCTCTCCAAGACATTAATGTGGTGGTGAGCCTAAATGATTTTCACGGAACTTATTAGTAATTGGGTGAGATGAATTAATGAGCTTATTACTCTGATTAGATTCATATTGTTAGCCTACCGATGCCCTCTTGTATTTTGACACACACGCACGCTGGACACACACACGCAGAGACTCAATCTTCAAGCTTCTTTTAATTTAGCCATTAATCATTTATCTTTTTACCACACTTCTCCTTATGTGCTGGAGTAGTCATGATCTCATACTTGGGTCTCATCTGCTGTGTCTTGCCCGAGGCGAGCTGTGTATGACTGTGTGTGTGTGTGTGTGTGTGTGTGTGTCTGTGTTGGGGATAGGTTCAGCGTGCAATTCAATTCAAATTTCACGGGTTTGATTCTTATCATCTTCCTTCAGAGACAGGGCAGTTCCCATGAGCACTTGTACATGTATGCGTGTGTTTGTATTTGTGTGTGTCTGTGACTCATCGAGTCAAATAAGTGAAAATTGCCAGATAAACACAATAACCACCTCAGCCTTATTCACCACCAGTGAGGACTGAGAAAACTTCAGGCCAACTACATGTGTATGAACGTCCCACACCCAACGTCCCACACTATTATCCACAGTTTCTTAAGCATTAAACTTCGAACGAATCAGAATCACATCATGATGAAATGAGAAAGTAGACCAAAATAATTGCATTTCCATTGTGAGTGCACAGAGATGAAGATATTTAGCAAAGTCAAAATTTTAACCTCAGAAGGAAACAATAGTAAACACAGAAAACATCCAGGAGGCAGGAGACGATACATCTCGAGTGTGTGTGTGTGTGTGTGTGTGTGTGTGTGTGTGTGTATGTGTGCATGTGTGTGTGTCTTTGCTGCTTCATAAACAAGCAAACAAACTCTGTTCCTGTTACTTTCTGACTTCTCTGACTTCCAAACACACTCACACACACACACACACACACACACACACACACACACACACACACAGTGAGTGTAAATGAAAGAGATCATCTGCATATACATAGACACGTGTCCCTACTTAATCTTTCTGACATGCAAACAGTTTGTCATCTATTTATCAGCACACTCTGCTAGTTTCGCCTTCTCTGCCCACCACACACACACACACACATGCAAGCCATCACATGGTCTCAGTTTCTATGGACACCGCAGACTTTGGAGACAGGGTAGTCATGGCGACGCCGCTCCTAATGACATTTCCCAGCAGGCTGTGGGGTAACAAGAGCGTTCCATCAGGGCCCTGTCAGCCCCTGAAGGCCGACAAGCCGCTGTGAATGACTCTCCTCCTCCCTACTGGTGTGAACACACAGCAATAACAGGGTTAACAGACCACTTCTTCTGCTCACTCATCCTCCTTCACACACACAATCATTGACTCCTCATGTTTCTCACTGTCACTGCATCACTTTCCTGTGTTCACATTCTTTCTTCTTCCCCCTCAAAAAAAAAAAAAAATCACTCTATCAAGAGTGAGTGTCCCTCTCTCTCTTTAATTCTTTTAGCCCTTCTCTGCGTCATATCTGGCTTTTCAAACCAATGACACCCTTCCGCTTTTAGCGGCCAATACAAAAAGCCACACCACAGATGCTGATCATTCTGAAAGATGGTTTCAATTCTTCTGTTATTAACACACTCACTGTATCAAAATGACATCTCTCTCTCTCTCACACACACACACAAACACAAACAGAAAAATAAATACTCACTCTTTAGTGATGAGGCCTCGAGGTCCAGTTGGTGTAGCCAGTTGATGGTCTAGGTTGTGTGTGTCCAAGATGTGTCTCGCTGCAGGACTCAATCGCAGCCTGTGGAGCACACACATGCACACACAGACACACCGTGAGTGTTATTAAAAGTCGACTTGGGAGGTCTCGGCTACAGCATCGAAGGTTGCCCCACTAAACGAGCTCTGGCACCGATGCAATGGGACTAATAGTGCTACCCACTTCGGCTGCTATCCATTAAGACCAACACCTCAATAACGGTGATAGACTTCACCACCTCGGGTCATCAGCACTTCTTCAGCAGAGCAGGGGGCCGCTGAGGACAAGACCCCCTCAGCCTCAGCTCATCTAAGCAGGGGCCAGCACACCAACAGATCACTTACCGACACTGACCAACAGCCTATTTTAAATGATCCAACATAATAACACAAGGCTGCCAGACCTAGTTACATAAGACGACTAACTGATTCATTTTAATATTAAAGAAGGTAGCTTGAAAATGTAGCTTGAAAAAAAAAAGTGGATAGAGTCTGAGGTGTTTGTTGTTTAGATCCACACCACTGTACCCAGCATATGCATCACATGCTTGGCTATCTGAATAAAGGCTGAGGGCCGCATCAGCTACAAGAGACATCTTTTTCACACTTACAGCATCCACACAAAAACACTGAAAGGCTTATTTACGTTTGTTGTTGGTAACCAGAGCACAAACTTTTGGTGGTGTCACGGTAACCGTTCGTCATTGTTTCTGAAACTTCGCTTTTTCTGGTGTCAAAGGCAGATCACACTGACTCTTTTTGTGCCTTCATGAGTGACCTTCTGTCATAAGGATTCATGTAAGTAGGTCTGTGTGTGTGTGTGTGTGTGTGTGTAGGTGTTTGTGCGTGTGTATAAGGTATCAGGTAAACTGGAGGCTTTGCAAGTGGCTGTGTTGGGCACTTGACAGGGGAAAAAAAACCCAGGGAGTTGTGGCACACTTGGTGTGTTTGCGCATCAAATACACGCATGTTTTGAGAAGCAAAGGGAGTGCCTCTCCTGCTATGGGTGTGTTTGTGCCAACTAGTCGGCGAAACTGCAAATGTTTTTCAGTGTGTGTGTCTGTGTGTGTGTGTGTGTTTATATGTGAGTCAGTCCATGTTGATAAGGGCACAGGATCCTTTGGGCTATCTCACAGAGTCAGCAGTTAGAGCTCAGAGGACATGGGTAAAACTGGCAGGTGTGTGTGTGTGTGTGTGTGTTAGTAGTGTACTTACGGTCCAGTGGTGGCTGGGCGAGGGGGTGGAGGTGGTGCTGGTGCTAGCAGAGGGGCGGCAGCTGGAGCAGATGTGGCCGGTGCTGCTGATGTTGCTGGGGGTGAAGCTGCGGCCTCTGGGGGAGGGATTTCCACCTGCTTCCAGTCCTGGCCTTCCTCCACCATCAGAGCGATGAGCGTGCCCAGACGCACACTGCGACTGCCCTCTTCCATCTGAAGACACACACACACACACACACACACAAAGACAAACAGCGAGTACATTAGTGTGTGGCAGTGGCAGTTGTCAATATAGAAACAATGGCATGATCTAGAATAGCTTATGATAGTGATGTGTTTCAGTCAATGTGTAAGAATGACAAAGCCAGGATGAAGGAAATTGGGTAGTGTGTATGTGTGTGTGTGCGTGTGTGGATGATGACAACAAATGGCAGCAAAAAAAAAAGGAGGTTTGCTTCACAAGGGAACGCGCTGTAAATCTTACTTCATTAGATGGCCTTCACACAACCACCAACACCAACTCACTTGGCCACCCTCAATAGAACAGACAGAAGCAGACGGAGAAGAGGGGTAGTAATCCTGGTAGCTCATTCTTTTAAGCAAGGGTTAGGAACCAGCACCAGTTTGTTATCAACACAGTCCTGATACAGTAGTATCTCCTCTCTCTCTCTCTAAGCATCCTGTCCGACAGCACCGCTTGGCTTTCCTATGACATGATTCTGCAAAACCAGGCCCACATAAATACAGGCCTCACTGTTCAGTTCAAGTCAATTTGTTATTGGCATGCCCATCCAAAGGGAGGCGGAGTCACCAAGGCATATGCCATACAGCTTAACACAACCATACAAGTGTTTCAATGAAGTTGAGTTGAGTTGAAGTTGGTTAGTGTCCAATAGGAACACAAAGCTGATAAAGATAAGCCAGTAAAGAAAAAAACAATTTGCTTGCTAATAACACACATTGTTCTGAAAGTATGATGTAATACTGTTGATGATGTTGTTCACAGCTCAACCCAGGTCAGGAAACTCACAGGAAACCACAGTACCTTAAAAAAAAAAAAAAAAAAACACAACGGACAAACGATTCTCTATTCCTTAGAAAGACACACACACTCAAATATGCACAGTCTACATACAAAGTCTGTAGAGATAGAATTAACACCTTCATGAAGGCATAACTTAAGATAGACATTTCCTAAGGATATAATGGTACATAAGTAGATGAAAAAAAACCACATACATACATATACAGTGCATCCGGAAAGTATTCACAGCGCTTCACTCTTTCCATATTTTGTTATGTTACAGCCTTATTCCAAAATGGATTCAATTCATTTTTTTCCTCACAATTCTACACACAACACCCCATAATAACAACGTGAAAAAAGTCTTTTTGAGATTTTTGCAAATTTATCAAAAATAAAAAAACTAAGAAACCACATGTACATAAGTATTCACAGCGTTTGCCATGAAGGTCAAAATTGAGCTCAGGTGCATCCTGTTTCCAGTGATCATCCTTGAGATGCTATTACAGCTTAATTGGAGTCCAATTGTGGTACATTCAGTTAATTGGACATGATTTGGAAAGGCACACACCTGTCTATATAAGGTCCCACAGTTGACAGTGCATGTCAGAGCACAAACCAAGCATGAAGTCAAAGGAATTGTCTGTAGACCTCCGAGACAGGATTGTCTTGAGGCACAAATCTGGAGAATGGTACAGAAAAATTTCTGCTGCTTTGAAGGTCCCAATGAGCACAGTGGCCTCCATCATCCGTAAATGGAAGAAGGTCGGAACGACCAGGACTCTTCCTAGAGCTGGCCGGCCATCTAAACTGAGCAATCTGAGGAGAAGGGCCTTAGTCAGGGAGGTGACTAAGAACCCGATGGTCACTCTGTCAGAGCTCCTGCGTTCCTCTGTGGAGAGAGGAGAACCTTTCAGAAGGACAACCATCTCTGCAGCAATCCACCAAACAGGCCTGTATGGTAGAGTGGCCAGATGGAAGCCACTCCTTAGTAAAAGGCACATGGCAGCCTGCCTAGGGTTTGTCAAAAGACACCTGAAGGACTCTCAGACTATGAGAAACAAAATTCTCTGGTCTGATGAGACAAAGATTGAACTCTTTGGCGTGAATGGCAGGCATCGTGTTTGGAGGAAATCAGGCACCGCTCATCACGGGGCCAATACCATCTCTACAGTGAAGCATGGTGGTGGCAGCATCATGCTGTGGGGATGTTTTTCAGCGGCAGGAACTGGGAGACTAGTCAGGATAGGGGGAAAGATGAATGCAGCAATGTACAGAGACATCCTGGGTGAAAACATGCTCCAAAGCGCTCTTGGCCTCAGACTGGGGCGACGGTTCATCTTTCAGCAGGACAACGACCCTAAGCACACAGCCAAGATATCAAACGAGTGGCTTCAGGACAACTCTGTGAATGTCCTTGAGTGGCCCAGCCAGAACCCAGACTTGAATCCGATTGAACATCTCTGAAGAGAGAGATCTGAAAATGGCTGTGCACCAACGCTTCCCATCCAACTTGATGGAGCTTGAGAGGTGCTGCAAAAAGGAATGGGCAAAACTGGCCAAAGATGGGTGTGCCAAGCTTGTGGCATCATATTCAAAAAGACTTGAGGCTGTAATTGCTGCCAAAGGTGCATCAACAAAGTATTGAGCAAAGGCTGTGAATACTTATGTACATGTGGTTTCTTTTTTTTTTTTTTTTTTATAAATTTGCAAAAATCTCAAAAAAACTTTTTCATGTTGTCATTATGGGGTGTTGTGTGTAGAATTGTGAGGAAAAAAATGAATTGAATCCATTTTGGAATAAGGCTGTAACATAACAAAATATGGAAAGAGTGAAGCGCTGTGAATACTTTCCGGATGCACTGTATACACACACATATATACATACACTACATATCTATATGCACTACCCTGAAAGTCACTACATTTAGCAGCACAGGTCTGGCAAGACCACACACCACAGAGCTGCATCAGCTCCCCAGATAACCCCATCTGGTCGCACACATCCATACACTCGCATACAAACAAGAACTCAAACAAACACACAAACATACAAATACACACATGCACCAAAACAGGAATATGGGCTCACTCACACAAACACAAACACACACACACACACACCACACACAGTGTGAAGGAGGGGGTGGGGCTACTTGTTACTAGGCAGGACTGCAAGGCTTCAAGGATTATGGCTTTCTAGTGAAGAGTGTGAACAAATACTGGAACATCAGTCTCTATGTGTGTGTGTGTGTGTATGCATGTGTGTGTGAGTCAGACAGATGGAGAAAATAGAATGAATAATTGGCTAGTAGAGACAGCGGACATCCGGTCAGTGCAGGACACATTCAAATGGAAGTGAAGAGGACACAGCTTCTCTTCCAAACAGAATGACCAAACGGGCATGCATGTGTGTTTGTACACATAACGCCTGATGTGAAATAACCCTACACAGACAGACACACACACACATATACACACACATACACACACAAACTATTCTGCTCATGCACCATCTGCATTGCAAAATTACACATTTTCAGCCATGCGGCCACAGTCTGCTTTTCTTGGTCACAGTCTGTTGCCTCCCTTCTTTTGCTCTGCGGCTGGAAGGCTGAGGGGTTGGACTGGAGCAGTGGCTCCAGTCTTATTATTATTCTCAGACTCTCCCCCCGGAAACCTTGTCCAGGGCAGCCCCTTGAGACTCACCACCACCACCACCACCACCTAGTACTAGTACCACCAGGTAGAGCAGGTTTACACAGTCCTCCTCCTCTCTTTGTGCTTTGCCTCGTCTGAGAGTGGTATGTTATGACAGCAGCCACACAGATGAAGACACACACAGACATGTGTGTGTGTGGGAGCGAGAGAGAGAGAGAGAGAGAGAGAGAGAGATATGCCGGTATTCTCAAACCAGGGGTACCAGTACACAAGTAATGCTTGGTAATCAGCACCTTTCTACTAGTCCAATTACATCAACACGCACAGACACACACACAGACACTGCATGGCGTGGCTCTAAGATGCTGCTGGTCTCAGTGCAGAGGGGTGCGCTGCAAATCCCTCCCCATGGGGGTTTTCATAAACACCAATTAGAGGCGTATTTATAGTGATTTAATAATGCTGCCCAGGAGCTCAGTCTGCCGATGGCAGCTTGTCATTCACAGCCCTCCATAACGGCCGACTCTCTCACTCATTCCCTTTACAAACACATACACATACACACACACACACGCAGCGTCAGGCTCTCCTCATGGCCAGTCTTCCCTGTATCACTAGAGTTTCGACACTGCCATCTAATGGCTGCTACTGAGTACTGCGACTGTCTCCTTCTATCTGTACATTGCCATCTCTCATTATCAGTGAACAGGGGTGTGATGTCTGTGATTTAGGCTAATGGGGGACAAGATGCTTCTTCTTGGGTAGTGTTCGAAATATCAATGGTATGGATGTCAAAATGAACAATATGGAGCGGTGTGTATGAAAAACAGATACAGTATGTCATGACTACTGTGTGTGTGTGTGTGGTTGTGTGTTGGTTTGCAATGGGTTTGCTACTGTGCAGGTATTTCAGGGTAAATATTATAAAAAGTACATTTCTAAATAACTGTATTTATCCACTTGTATCATGCTTACACACAATGCATGCCCTCCCCCCTCCCTCCAAACAGGGTTCTACACCCCCTTCCTCCACCTCCAAGCCCTGGAGCTCCTCCCCCCACTACCAGAGCCTGTTGCTAGGCATGCAAGCGCTTCAGAGGCCCCTGAGGTGCCACTGCTTCTCCAGAGGCTCTGGAAGGCGACTGATCAGAGGTTACCAGAGCAGGAACTAAAGCTACTAGTGAGATTTAACCAAGCACACACGCACGTGTTGCTAGGCAGATCAGAGACCAATTAGGATCCTTACACAAGGTGCTGACAGAGAATTGTGGTTGTGGTTGTGTGTGTGTGTATGTGCATACACGCTTATGTGTGTGTAAAAACACACCACTCACTATTTACCAGGCCTTTGATCTCTGTGAATACAGTATTTGACTTACTACCTGTGGAATGAGCCCCTTGGGCCACCAAGAGCGTAGATTTTAATTAACACCTATAAATAAATGATGAAAAGATATTAGCTTAAACATTTGAGGCAGACAGCTAAGCCAGTGTTGTGGTGATGGATGTCATTGTTTTTCTCTCACAGAAACTGAAAATAAAAGATCAATTTAGATGCTAAAAAAAGACGTGCGCCATCACATCTGCACGTATGGCATGCGGGGAAGTGTGTTTTCACTGGTGAAGGTGTGTTTTTTGGCATTCCCTACGGCACGCTGCTGTCTTCTCTCATGCATTCAA
>JAIFZK010000007.1:9707500-9712500 GCA_027481765.1 Tenualosa thibaudeaui
GAGCTGAGTAGCAACTACAAGAGCACCTCTCACCTCCATCGACCTAACGGGCCAATTCGAGGAGAGGAGAGGAGGATGAGGAGCTGAGGTGAACGGATGAGTGGAGCTGCATCCTTTTAAACAAGCTCTCTTTTCTTTTCTTTTCACCCCCCTTAATCTCTCCATCCATCTCGCTCTTCCTCTACCGCACCTTATTGCGCTCTCTCACTTTCAGATTCAGTCTACCGCTCTTTTCTCATTCCTCCTTTCTCTCTCTTTCTGGGAGACAGCTACTCAATGTAGACATGAGAAAATCAATGAGGGAGATTAGAGATGCTGTTTGGGCCTATTTTCCCATGGCAGTCTCCCCACCCTACCTCTCCCTTTTCCTCTCCACTCCTTCAAAAACAAAGACTGGGCCTCTCTTCCAAAGACAGAACCCTGCAGACATGATAATAGTGGGTTCCACAACCCATCTTTACCAGTTGGAGCCAAAAAGAAGGTTTTTATTGTTGTTGTTGTTGTTCCAATAGTGCCCACAGCCCTATTTCAAAGAGTTTCTCAGTTTTTGTAGTAACACTTTATATTAGCACACACATATTCGCCAATAAAGAGCTGCTTATTAACATGCAATTTAATAACATAGTAGCCATTTGTTAGTCATTACACATCACTTATGAATACCTTATTCTGCATGGCCTTAGTAACCATAGTAGACCATTAACTGAGAAATTCTCCAGTGTCAGTTCCTAATTACAACTTATTCTTCGTAAGTAAGTTAGTTGTTATATATGAATTATGATATTAGTGTGTTTTGCTAAGTAAGGGGATAATATGGTGCTGGTACAGCAGGGACAGTTATTCTCAGGAACAATTATTCTCAATCCAAAAAAAAAAAAATGTAATTAGGACTTATTTGGTCAATATTAGAACGTAACTTTGTTTTTTTTTCCTACGGATAGACCATCTTTTCTCAGTATTACTGAAGGAGAATAACTGTTCCTGTTGTACTACTGTCTTATAAGCCCCACACTAACCAAAGCATATTAAAATAGTTAATAGTTAGTGAGTTAATATTGGAAAAATTAGTTAATGGTCTATTATGGGTAGAATAAAGTAACGCAGAATAAGGTATTAATAAGTGATCTGTAGTGACTAACAAAGTATGCAATTAATTTGCATGTCAATAAGCAGCTTGTTAATGGTGGATTTGTGTGTGCCAATATAAAGTGTTACTGTTTTTGTTTATCAGCAATTCTAGAGTTGTCTCAGAGACAGTTGATGAAAACGTTTTTGTTGTTGTTAGCCTACTACAGGGTTGACAACTGCTACAGGGAAAAGACAGCTGGATTTTTATTCTTACCAGAATTTTGGCCAGAACACCGTCATCGTTAGACTCCATGGTGACCACAGCTTTGTCTGTCTCAATCTCACACAAGGCATCGCCTGCTGCCACTGGATCACCTGATCACACACAAACACACACACAAATCAGATAAAAAGGAGCACAGAGATAAATATATTCGTAAAAACCCACTAGGAATCTGAATCTCTGACTGTCACTTCACTTCACGTACTTGTACAGCATAAGCTGAAGTCATGAAGTCTCAGTAGCACCCTAAAGAAACTGGGCTGAACCACATTCCACCAGAGCCCGAGGTGCTGCACACAGGAGCACAGGTGAGCACTCTGGGCAATTGGCATACATTAGCATCCTATTAGCATTCCATTAGCCATGAAGAAGAGCAGCAATTAGAGAATCTCTCAGCTCTTTCATCACATACCACTACTATCACATCATAGAGGGAGAGAGAGACAGAGGGAGAGGGAAGGAGGGAGACAAAGAGGGAAGAAGGGAGAGGTGGAGAAAAGAAGGAGAGAAGGAGGGAAAGACAGGAGATTGTGTGTGTGTGTGTGTGTGTGTGTGTGTGTGTGTGTGTGTGTGTGTGTGTGTGGGTGGGTGGGTCACTGTCTGGACTGTAATACGTAGACCCGATGGAGTGTGTGGAGGAGGAAAGGTGTATGTAGTTGATTAATGTTTACCTACGAAGGGGATGGACCACATTAATGAAGCTTAGATGAATTTATCCATGTACCAACAAGGCGTATTTAAGAACTCTCAAATCCTAATAACTATTATGTGCAAACCAGTAACTATACTCCAACAACAAACGTGTCCACGTATAAACATTCCAGTACACACAAACCTCATTGTCTAGCATGACTGACATGAGAGGGACACAAGCCTGATGACAAATCTGCTAACATAACCTGTGCAGCAGTGCCCCCTTGCTGTGCTTTGTGTGAACTGCACTTTTAAAATCCACTGTGGCCTGCGGTGGTCATCGGCTCACTGTAGAGAACTCAGCTGGCAGAGAGAGTGGAGATTGACTGCTGGGACCCTGCAGGACCTGACTGAGAGTAGTGTGTGTGTGTGTGTGTGTGTGTGTGTGTGTGTGTGTGTGACTCAGCTCAGCCAAGTGCTGGGAAAAGGGAGAATCACAAACATTTGGGTGCGCAGACCCAAAACGGCACATCACCATGGGGAAGAACAGGCTGTTGAACAAGCGTTGACGTAGGGACATACAGAGTTGCCAGTATTTCATAAAAGGGAGCTGCTGGTCCATAGACACAACAGAGAGACAGGCACTACAGTTACCAACTCCCCATGTTACCAGAGGACACACTGTGGGGACTGCTGCAGCTAGTTCCAGCACAGCAGGGAAAGCCAGCTGCTTCAAGCCCCAAACAAGAGGAGAGAGGGAAAGAGAGGGAGGGAGGGAGAGGGAGAGAGAGAAAGAGAGAGAGAGAGGGGGAGATGGAGGGAGAAAGAGAGAGAGAGAGAGAGGGAGAGAGGAGAGTGCTTGTTTCACAGAGGCTTGGATGTGTAAGGAGGCAAATTCAACATATGGACCCAAACATGTCAACATGGCCAGGCGTTTAGGTGGGGCGCAAGACGTTACACTTCTGACGGCCGCACCGTGACTCCCAAATTCACACCTATTCTTCTCTGCCAGATTACTGTCAGTTTACATCATACAGGTACCATCCATATCATGTGGAACCAACATATCACGTGGAACTGCACGACCTGAGTTATCCAACAGTGTTATTCGCTAGTTGATGTAATCAACGGCTCGCATGAAAATTACCTTTGAATTTGCATAAAAAAATACTAATATTAATACGGCTCTGCGTCTCATACCCATTCATCTCGGTGAAATATCTCATGATCTCTGAACTCAAATATGGCATACCACACACCAAAATAAACAGGAGAACCTACCAATTTCAATGCCAACCCTAGCATTCCTCTCCCCATAGGGTTCAATGCTTCATTATGAAAGAGAAACAAATCATAATTCAAGACTTACCTACACCAAATGCCAGATAATGCAAAACTGGACCTATTTTGACACCATTTTTTGTATGCTGGGGGGTAGCTGGGGGAAACTTCTCCCCCTTCCAAAGTGGGGGATGACAGAAAAAAAGATGACATGCCTATGCACTCTCCCATAGAACACAGTGCATCAGTGTGTATGTGCATTTATGTGTGTGTGTGTGTGTGTGTGTGTGTCCAAACCCAATGAGGCCCAGGCTGTATGATAGCGTTAGCCCAGCTGATGATTTCCCAGAGGAGCGAGCAGGCGAGCTGAGCTTGCTGGGAGCCTGGCCCAGAGCGGACACCCCATCTCTGCTTTAACAGCAGCCAGCCTCCTCCTCCCCCTCCACCAGGGGACTGGGACCTGAGCCTCAGCCAAGCAGAGAGCCTAAACAAGCTAGAGGTCAGGTTGTAATCTATCCCTCTTTAACAAGAATGGCAACGCATTGTATATCACTTATTTGTCCAGGGGTGTTCTAATGGTGAAGTGAGTGAGAGTGAGAGTGAGATTGTGTGTGCGTTGTGTTTCATGTTTGTGTGTGTGTGTGGGTGTGCGTGTCTTTAGGTAAGGGGTAACTAGATTAAATCACAGAAGGCTGCAAATCCACACTGCAACCCTAAGGTCATCATCCCCTCATCCCTTTCTTCGAAATGAAAACCTTCAAAGACTCAACACTCCCACCCCCCTTCGCCCTCTCCCCCACCTATCCTCCTAGGTCCCATCCAAAACCAATCAGTAAGCCTTTACAGCCAAATACACTTACACCCCCCCCATCCCCCCGCCCAGGTCTCCCACAATACTCCCCCCATAACCTATCTTTCATGGGTAGAGAACACTTGCCAAAGCAGACAGGAATGGGCCTGAAAACGGCACTCACTGCCCAAAGCTATATCGGAAAATATAATGTAAGATAATACAAACTATATCAGCCTTTCGCTTAAATTGATGCAGGGGCGAAGAATCCAGACTATATGAGGGCTATAATACACCTGTCTATGCAAAAGTGATCCATCATAACCTACCCCAAACAATCTGCAATGTGGCAGAACGATAAAGTCGGAGCCCGGCTTCAAACCAGCGTTTCATTACAGTAGCAAGGCTGTAGGAATCTCATGCATACAGTAACAAATGTCTCTCTCTTTCTGCATGTGTTTCCATTCTATATGGAGATGCAGGGCTGAACAGACATGGCGTAGGCGTGCTGATAGATTACGCTGTGGGCTGCCGGCCATGGGCTTATGACTGCATAGGTGTGTGTGTGTGTCTGTGTACGTAGTTGCCTCACTATCTGCATCTAATAAAGCACTAGTCTGTGGTCTCCAGACTCTATTCAGATGATTACACTTGGACAAGTTTATCTCACCTTCTACACCCACCACAGAGGGAATGAATCAGTAGAAGGCTCTCCATCACACCCAGCATCTAGCACTCATGAGAGCGAGAGGAAGGGGGAGAGAGAGAGAGAGAGAGAGAGAGAGAGAGAGAGAGAGAGAGAGAGAGAGAGAGAGAGCACACAAAAAGCTTCATGCACTTTCTTAATCCCTCTTTTTTCTGCCACATGCCCCTTGACTGATCTCACATGGCAGATAACCACCATAACACCATATAGGCAGCATCACCTCCTATAAATAACTGCTG
>JAIFZK010000007.1:9717500-9725000 GCA_027481765.1 Tenualosa thibaudeaui
GTATCAAATCATTGAGGGGAAGTCAGATGCATATAAATACGCCAAGTTCCTCATTTTTCCTCCTCACAAATAAGATGTCATCTTCATGTCAGCATTCCGTACAACATAGCATAACATAAGCGCTGAAGTAAATACAAACGACTTGATACTTCAGGTTTGAACCACCTGTCAAACATGTCTACCAAAAAAAAAAAGCATTGAGGTGGAATTCACCAGCAGTTCACCAGCATTTCATTACTCTCCTGAAATTGTATTACCATACCATTCTGAGGCTCACCCATGCAGAATAGCATTTATGTTGCCATAGGCAGAGTGATGCAATGCTTTCGCTTAATCTTCAGCGACTGAATTCAGTTTGCTGTATTACTCCCAAGTGCCAAAGGCCTTTTTCTGACTCTAAGACTGCATATTTAGCTGCTGTGGGGGGATAAGAGTATTATACTTTGCAGGAGGCGCAGGCGAGGGCCACAAAGGGTTACAATCTCCATATAGGAAGCCCCACAAGGTTATGAACAGTGTGTGCACACTTAGATAAAATCTCTTAGCTTTGGAGGCATGTTTACTTGCTATGTGTGTACAGGAGTGCACATACACACACAAACACTAACAGATGAACACACTCACTCACTCACACACGCACGCACACACACACACACACACAATCTAGACAAACAGCAGTTTTATGCAATGCAGGAGTCACCATTGTCTTGTTGCACACTTGAATTGCACACAAGTCTGCACATAAATACACAGACAGACATACACACACACACACACACACACACACACACACAAGCAAAAAGTAGAGTTTCAATGATGTCTGAGCCAACAATGATAAAGTATGTAGGCAATAGAGAGAGGCTGAGATGTGTGATTTATTTTCTTCAGAGGACAGTGTGCTGTGGATCTCTCATGTTGGGTTGGTAGGACATCTATTGATGGCATCTATCAGAAGAGGTGCAGGAGGAAGACACTCAAGATCATCAAGGACCCCAGCCATCCCAAAAATGCCCTGATCCAGCTCTTGCCTTCTGGCAGGTGATATTGCAATCTCTGAGCCAGGACCAGCAGGCTCAGGGACTCATTTTTCACAAAGCAATCAGACTTCTCAACACCCATCTTACACATGCGTCATACACCATCTACATTCATACTAGTTGCTGTTTCCTTTTAATTTACTGTTAAGTGTATGATGAGTACTACTTATCTCTTTTATATCTGTATGTAAACCTGCTATGCACGTTTATGCCTCTAGTATTTTTTTAATTATGTATTTTAAAGCCCATTAGGCCATATATCAGGTTGTGTGTGTGTGTGTGGGGGCTCAAGATTTTTGCTCTTTTGTTATATGGAAACATAATTGAGATGCAACAATAAACTTGATGTTGCTTTATGTAGTACATCTATGCATGCATGACTGCATAGAATGCCGTCTGCCACCCTTTTGGTATCATTGTAATGTGGTTAAATAGAATGATCTGGAGTTATGTTACACGTAGTCATCTGGAATAAGTCCATAGGGTACATTTAACTTGAACCTGAATTTATTTTGAATGCTATCAAAGGCTCAAAGGTGTCAATGTCTTTTTAGCCTCAGCTCTGTGGAATAGTGGCTGTAGAGATAATGCCCTGACCGATCTATCCTGCTGCCATAAAAAACCAAATGCTCTGATGGGCACCAGCTGATACCTCCATGCCTCTGTGAGTGTGGGGCAGGACTGATAAGACCCATGATCCACTATCAGTCACACAAAGAACACACAAAGCACCCCTGTGAATCGGGCTGGATAAGAGTCCGAGGCAGCATGGGCCCTGTGGTCTCGGACTTGTGCCTTATCTGCCATCTCTTCCTTGTTCTTGACACAGCATCTGATTGCTGAAATGTCTCCATTTTAAATAATAAAATATCTGTAGTACAATACACATAGCCTATTCAAATGTGCCTTTAAATATGAAATTGGAGAATATAGAGATTAGAGAAAAAAGTGTCTTCTCTCAGGATTTACAGTGAAAGGTGGACTGTCACAATGATAATGAGGCTCCTTTTTCGAAAATAAACTAGTATTGACTTGAACTGTGAGCCCTTTTTAGATTCAAATGTATTTGTGACGTCAAGCAACTCTGATGAATAACAATCAACCTTTACCCGGACAGCAGGTCACACAAAATAAAAGCTGTATGATACCTCCTTGCGTAATACCAATAAAGTGCCCAAAATCAATATTCTGTAAGATTGACTGATTAATTTTTTTATGGATATGGAAGACCAAACAAAGATTCAAGGGGAAATGTGAGAGTGAGAAAATGGTCCCTGTGAAAAGACAGAACATTGAAAACACATAACACACAAATACACACACTCCCCCCCCATGCTGGTGCATTTTGTGTGTGTATGTCTGTGTGTGTGTGTGTGTGTGTGTGTGTGACATACAGTGTATGTGGTCATTGATGCATAGAGTTACTGTAAATCTCTCTCGCTCATCACTCTTACCAAGATGGTGAGGCAGTGGTAGCGTAGCGGTTAAGGAACCTGGCTAGTGTGCAAGTAGCCTGAAAAGTTATGGGTTTGAATCCAAGCTGCCACTGTTGTGCCCCTGAGCAAGGCACTTAACCCTAAGTTGGCCCTGAACAATTGATAGTTAACAAAAAATGTAAGTCGCATTGGATAAAAGCGTCTGCTTAACGATAAATGTAAATGTAAGATGAGACTGAGCTTGGTTCTGTTGAATGAGCAGATCATTCCATGCTATGAGTCTGTTATGGAAATCAGACTCAGCACCTCTGCAGGGCAGACCTCATGTTACCGAGGGCCATTTGCCTAACAACTTGACAGGGACTGGGTCTGTGTCATGCATCCCCATTTTCCTATGAATCCGCCAGATCTCAATCAGCACTCAGTGTCTACAGGTGTCTGCTAGGCAGTATGCCAAACAGGAGCTGCTATGGCAACTTTGGGAACCAGTAAAAGGCCAGCTTTCCATGGAAAAAGGTCTCTTAAGCTTTTCCACAATTGTTTTGACAGAACGAAGAGAGAGAGAGAGAGAGAGTGTGTATGTGTGTGAGAGAGAGATACTGTAATCTGAAGGTTTGCACTGTAAATATGAATTCCCTTTGACCGTCCCTTTGACTGATAGCCTGAGCGTGAGGACCAAGAGGCCAGATAATGTGAGGATTCATGTCCATGCAAATCCTGTGGTGCTCATCAAAGACATCTATACAATGCTGCAGCAATCACTGTTACTGAGGACAGATAATGATGAGGGAACCTAGGTGATTGTGTGTGTGTGTGTGTGTGTGTGTGTGTGTGGCAGAGAGAGAGAGAAATATTATGGGGGCCGAGATATAGATTGCATGTGTGTATGCTTGAAAGACAGTGTGTGTGTGTGTGTGTGTGTGTGTGTGTGTGTGTGTGTGTGTGTGTGTGTGTGTGTGAGAGAGAGAGAGAGAGAGAGAGTGTGTGTGTGTGAGTGGGGGAGTGTGTGAAGCTGTGGGAGAGTGGAACCATTAACAGATTAATGCTTAATCTTCATGACCATCTCCACCAGGCAAACCAGGCACTGCTTGCCTTGCCTTTGAGTGTCTGACCTGCAACCATCGCACGCATAGGCAGACTATTTAAACTCACACCTTATCAGTGACAGGTCTTCACTGGGCAACAGTTATCTGTGCCACTTGGTACACCTAAGACTCAGTTATGTTCCACCAGGGCACACAACAATAGTATCATTTATGACCCAGTATACTGTGACTCCAGGCCAGACATACACTGTTAGATGTCATGGTGATGATACAATTTGACCCTAACATCATGTTTAGATTTTCTGAATGTCTCAGAAACATAACTGGCATGAATCATGAAGTCAGTTGATGCCAGTTCAGGGCTTGGGGCTAAGCAGGGATATTGGAATTCAGTGTTTGTGTAGTGTAGTGTATGTGTGTGTGTGTGTGTGTGTGTGTGTGAGAGAGAGAGAGAGAGAGAGAGAGAGAGACAGCGCTCAACTTAACAAATGAAAAAAGGCACAATGAACATTACACATCATTTTATATTGTGCATATACAGTCCAAGGAAGCAAAACAACAGAGTGAAACAAGCTCAGAATTGTATACTGGACACATTTATTTATGAAACATGTAGTGTGAACAGGGTTGTTAAATGCTGTTACATTGCTTGTTTAATAAGAACATTTTCACAGTTTGAGGAGATAAATCTAGCCAGAGTAAATAATGCCTGTCAAAGTCCTTTCATGTTTCCTTACGTTGAATGAAATGATCCTATAGTCCTAAGTTCAAATGGCAAAAACACATTATAAACATTCAGCAATTTCATGCAAGACATAACTAAATAAACAAATAAAAACAGAAAAAAGAGCAATGTAGAAATAAAAAGGTCGTACAATTTACAAATAATGCACAGAGAACAAATCTTCATAACAAACACAATGGCACAATAGCATAAATAAGGTACATGTGTTTACTTGGTGGTTCAAAAAATGTGTCAAGGTGAACTTTTCACATTTATTTCACTTCTCCGACTCCCTCCACCCCTGTGCATTCCTTCCAAATTTATACACCAGCCTGCGGCCATCCACACGCTCCAGAATCTCTCTCTTGTAGTAATACCTGAAAAAGAAGTTAGCCAGGAGATGTAAAGACTTCAGACCCATTTATAGTTCAAGCAGCAAGTGTCGCTTAACAAAAATGGCAGGACCAAGAATAGACACTAAGAGAGCATTGTGGGTTATACTTACCTCATAGCTCGACTGAGCTTCTCATAGGTCATGCTGCTATTGTTTTTCTTCTTTCCCCATAGTTGGGCCACTGCCTCAGACTTCAGGAAGCGGAAAACACCTTCGGAACGGTCCTCCCATTTGATGAGGCCTGGGTTGCGCTCTGGGTTCAGCAGGATGTCACGGATAAACTCCCACAGGTGAGTTCCTCTGGGGTCTGGGTGGTGAGGGGTAGCAATATAGATGTTAGGATGTTAGGTTCTTCTTCTTCTTCTTAGTAGCAGTAGTAGTTTTCTTATAATATATTAACTCTGTGTGTGTGTGTGTGTGTGTGTGTGTGTGTGTGTGTTTGTGATGCATTGCATTGCTTTTGAACTCACTGTGTTTTTTGACAGGATGGGGTCGGCTATGTGATCTCTTTGAATCTGCTGGCACAGACAGCAAGAGCATAGTTAACAATGGTCCGGATCACACCACATTATCAAAACAATTAGCCTCTTCCTCTTAAAAAAGTGTTTTAGTCTGAAACTGGATGTCTGACAAGCTGCTGTGTACCCACCTGGGCTTGAGGGAGAAGGTGAGCTCAGGGCTGCTGAAGACATTAGCGATGGCTTAATATCGAAGAAGTCTGTAATACACACAGCAGCAAAGAACATTCATCAGACCTAACGACCAGAATACTGTGTAATGCAGAAAAGTATAAATCATTCTGAAATGCCAATAAACTGAATAAATAGAAGCTCAATTGGTCAGTGAAAGAATAGTCTATGCATGAAAACTCATAAAACATTTACATTTACATTTATGCAACTAACAAAAAGTGCATATTGCTTTGGATAAAAGTGCCTGCTAAATGCATAAATGTATAAAACATGAAGTTATTAAAATACTAGAAAGAGTTTTCCAAACATGCACATCTCCTGTACCTGAAGTAGGAAAGAAGCCAGTTTCTTCCTTGAAGGGAAGAAGAGAACAAGGAAACTCTGAAAGAAAAAAAAAGAATACGAGTGTCATTCTATCAGTTTCATTGAAGTTGGGCTGCCATCAAAGAAGATGATGAAATCTCCAATAGTACTGGAGAATTTCCAACTTTAATAGAAGCATGCTTTCTTGACCAGTTCAACCAGTTTGCCTGAGGATTAAAATTGTTGTCATATATACTGAGCTACTAAGATACAGTCAGGAAAGAAACTAAGTTGAAGTAGACTGGTCATTGTACCACTGATTCAGTTTGGCATTATAAGGGCAATAAGCAACAAGGACAGAAGCCTTACAGACATGATGATGGTTTAACTCGGTAACTCTAAAGAAACGGTAATCTTGAAGCAGTCAATTATGACTACAAGAGAAAAGAGAGAACTAAGAAATCTGAGGTTGTAACAGACTGCTTGTAAAAACTCAGTTCATGCAATCAAACAGACATAATGTGGACAGCCATGACCAACAAGGTAGGGGCTTGGACTTTGACCCTCGAACAATAGGAAAAACAGGAGGGGAAATAACTGGGAAATAACTGGCGTAAACATCGCTCTCCCATGCCTACATCCAAGCTGTGATGCCCTTGAGCACGGTGCATAGGCCTATAGGTAGTATATATTTCTTATATCTCTTCACTTGTAAAGGTATCTTCATAACCCTTCATACCAGCGTACTTTAACATTAGCATTTGACCCTTATTTATTTATTTATGTACAAGATTGTAGAGCGCAAAAGACAGGTAAATGTAGTTACGTGGAAGTGTATGTGCTGTATTTCTATTGGAGATGCAATGCTTGACCATACTGGTTCTTTAATTTGATGAGTTTGGTTTCAAAACAAGAGAGGCAATCTCCTGTTTAAACACTCAGAAATACTTTTTGACAATATTAATAAAAATGCAATATGCAATGATTCATGTTGGATCTTGCATTCTGAAATTTCACTTGCACTTGCAGGCACAGCTTACCTTCTATCTCTGTTTTGATGTCCATAGTTGGGAAGATTTCTGGAGCATACTGGCCTGTGACAGAGACACAAACCGTTGACTTAGCGTCACATGTAATATTTTATCAGTTGGGACAGGTGTTGAATTCCAGCGAAACTATACACTTCACCAACTAGACTAACTTGCCATTCCAGTTCCGGAACAAATAACCTGTTTACTGTAATGCATCACAGACAGCACAAACAAAATAAACAAATTATTTGTCTTTTGTCTTTTCTGTTTGAATTATGATTGTGTTGACAATTGTTAAGGTAAAGTAAGGATCATGTGATCCTGCGGGTACTTCAACGTACCACCCCATTTTATATCAGCCAGGCTCTGATAGAGGATGGATCCAACAGGCCCTGCAGCGCGAGTGAAGTCCTGGAAGGTCATGTTGCAGAGTTGGCGTCCGTCTATGTCGAAGTTTTGAAAGGGGATGCTGGTGGCGTCAATCTGGTGCATGTCCAGTGTCTGCTGCAGCCAGTCCCACACCTGAAACTTGGACCAGTACTGAGGCTGCGTCTCCTGGGCCCACAGACGGCTGGGGTAGCTCGGTGTTACCATAGAAACTGTAGGTGAGAGGCCACGTGTAAAGAGATGGTAAAGAAAGAAGTACACTTTTCTTTACACTATTTTAAATGTTTTCTCTACTACATGTCAATCATGATGGTGGTATTTTATGGGAGACAGGACTTGGAGTACGGTAGTGGGAGGCTCTGTAGGTGCTGAAGTGTGTGTGTGTGTGCGTGTGTGTGTTTGTGTGCTGTCTCTCACCATCTGTGGCTGGGTAGTGGGGGGCCCAGGGGG